>JAQFVV010000905.1:0-60000 GCA_028023455.1 Epiperipatus broadwayi | reverse complement strand
CTAGGCAAAAGTACCTCAAGGCCACCCATATACATGAGATATTAAATCAAGAATACTATGACCTCTGCCCTATTCACCTATTCTCAAGTCTAATTATGAACCAACAACATTATCTGAGATATGCATAAATTATTTTCTTACCCGGCCCAAAGCTTAGCATCAGGGAGAGACATGGACGAGAACACTTACAGGACTAACTAAGTTAAATGTGCATAAAAACATATAATATGAAATATGTGTTTGTGCATGCCTGGATCATTGGATAAGTAAAATAATGGTTAAGCTAATAGAAATTGAAATAAAATTAGAAAACTTAAGCCTTTTAGATTAAATAACATATTTTAATAAAACTTAGTGCTAAATATTTGTAAGGTTGTAATTACTTCCACCATTTTCCGCTTGATTATATAATAAATAAGTTGACAATAAGGTGGAGTAATGACATAAGATTTTGCGGTCTAAGTCTATATCTTCCCAAATTCAATAAAATTATTAACTCAAATCCCCTCGATAAAGCACAATTAAAATAAATCTTTCACTAAGCATTTTCTAGTTGCAAAGGCAGACAAAAGAGACATTATCAAGGAAATCAAGTTGTCAAACAAAGGAAACTTACTAGTATTTAATTTACAGACATAATTTGAATTGGAAAGATTTTTTAAAATGAAATTTAACTTTTAACTTACTGCAATGGAATAAGAAACATTTATAACATTTTAACAATGAGGAATAGTGAAGGAAAAAAAGGGTTAAATATAAATCGATGATCACAAAAATTAAATATAAATCTAATATTAGCATAATAGAAAACAGTTACATTATATATATATATCATTAAATGAAACAGTTAAGAAAGGTATTTATCAAAAGGTAAAGTAATAAATAGTTCATGAGGAGACATACGGTTACCCATCGGGCTTCCTTGGTCCAGTTCCCTCGACGTTTGTGGCTTAATACATTTGTAGAGAGATATTTATCCAGACAAATGAATTTGAAGTAGGCAGAATTTTAAGACTAAAGGCACACACATGGCTGACAGTTCGCATTTATAGATGGTTGGGCATGTTAGGCATTTTGATGGACATAGGACCCCCGGTGACAGGCAAAGCTGTTAGCTTAGCCACCAATCATGGTCCTTTCCATCAAATTAGTATAGCTTTTAACTTGTCATATGTTGAAACTTAGAATAGGAATTTTTCCGCAAAACTGGGATCACTTTAAAGCAACGACTGCTGAATCTTCACACACAAAATCAGAATGACTGCGAGAACAAAATTTGAATAAGTTCGAGAACAAAATATAAATCAGTTGAACAGCAAAATCTCCCTAATTCAGGAACAATATTTAACTGCTTTTATAAATAAGATTTCTTCTCAAAGCAATGCACAGGATCTCATGAATCAGCAAAAGAATCAGAGAAAGACCAAGTCTTTTGTTCTCCTCTCCTTTTTATACCTTTCTAACAGCTACCCTTCTATTGTTTTGCAAATGATTTTAGATCCTGATAAGCCCCCACACACTCCTTTGTTTTGAAGTAAGTTTTTACTAAAAATAAACTTTCAAATTCTTTTTATCAAATTGTGCATTTAAGTTTGAATTTTATTTAAATAACAGGCCATCTTTAATTGCCTTGAATAGACTAACTAATTAAACATACCATTCTTTTAGAAATGTTGGCAGGCTTTAACAAAATTTAAACGACAAAATTAAAAGAAAAATATATTATTTCTTTTTAATAAAATAACCTTTTAGTTCAACAGAATTTTGCATTAAATCATATATATACGCTTGACGTGTATATATGTTTGATTAATAATTTTAAACGTAAATTTTCATAGTAATTTAATCTTAACGGAAATTTATTTTAAAGAAATATTTTAACATGAAAACAAATTTAAACACCGTTAAGTAAGCCAAATGAACATATTAATTTTAGCTTTAATGCAAAACCCTGCTGATGCTGGACTATAAACTTAATTCAGGTCTACAATATTCTTTAAGTCTATAGAAGGCTGTGAAGCATGGATCGGGCTTCCAGATCCATTGCTTCAATATATCATCCATTAAAAATATGCATTACATATAAGATAAAACATTCAAAAAATTATTTAAAAGTTTCATGAACAATTTTATTATTATTTATATTTTAATAAAAATAGTTTTAATAAAATACAGAAAATATTTATGATTCTTTATCCTTATTTTTTAATTTTACTCTCAATCTCTCTTGTATTTATTCTCAACATCATTCAAAGCAAAAAAAAACCTATCTTATCCTCTTCAAAAAAAAAAAAAAAATTCTTCAACTCCAAAATTATTTATTATTCTCCCTTAAAATACAGTTCTGTACGATGTAATACTTTAGAAATTACGGTAGCGATCAGATGCATAGGTATGAAGAACAAACTAGAGCATTAACTCAATAGTACAAACATATAAGATAGTCAACAAAGAGGCATGACTTCTCTGTCTAATAACCTCCACTAAAATAACAATGTCCAAGCTATTTATTCAGCTTTTTGGAACATTAGTTTTCAATACAAAGGAAAACACTGTCCATAGAAATATACAAGTTACAGGGCTTTGTTATATGTACCTGCATAATGGTATAATAAAATTATTTCTATTTCCCATAAAAACCTACATCTAAGCATCCCTTTGGTTTCTTTGGCATACTCCCAAGTCACTACCATTTAAAATTTCATCATAGATTTATCTATCTACATCGCCAAATTCAAAATATATTTCTAAAAAACAATAAATAAAATTCACGTATGAATTCAACAATCTAGAATATTCAACAAGAAAGGTTACTTCACTTTCAAAAATTCATCAATAAGAGTACAAATGATTTGTATCGATATACTAAGACAATACTTTAAACATTTTAAAATAAAAGGGTTCTTTTACTAAAGAATCATATAAATTATATTCATCGTTGAACCATATTACGTTAGTAATACAAAATAAAAGTACGCATATTTTTTAAAACAAATCCAACTCATATAAGTTTTACGTGTTTATAATGCATCCACACATACCCATATGTTCATACAACAATATTATAAAATACTTTAAGCAATCTAAAGAAAAGAAATAAATACATCATAAAAAAAATATTTTTTAACCCTTTATCTATAGTGATAATCGCTAGTTAATCACTTTTAGATGTTTTCTTAGTCCACATTTAATAAAATATTACATAATATAAGCATTTATTCAGCAATTATCATACTTAAAATATATTAAAAACTTTATAGAAAAAAAATAAGTATTGCTTATGGTAATTATAATACTATATTAGTAAATAATTTTTTAAATGTACCTTTCCTATCTACAATTATAATAATAAGAACTTAATATTATTATTAGTTCATAAAATAATAAAAAACAAAGCTACGTAAAACTCCAGTCCATAATAAGCACTCATTTTTTCCTCTGACGCATGTTGTTACAACAATCATTGTCTTAACACTTGAAGACAACAACTCCTCTCCCAGCACAACACATGATCAGTTGATTAAAAAAAAAAATGAAATGAAAAGCAAAAAATGAAGTCGACTTTTAAAATCAGAATTTATCGATGAAAATAATTATTAATCTTTGCTTGGAAGTTTATAAAAAGTATAGTCTATTGTTTATATCTTTCAGAGTAATGATTATCAAAGATAATATTAATTCATAATGTTTAAAATAATTCTCTGGAGTTTTTCCTCATTCCACAGATTCTGTATCAGCTTCTAATGTCTCTGACATGGTGATATAAATTCAAGCATACTTATATGTAAATTGCGCATTTTTTATTCCAATGAAACTAGCATTTAGTCATTTCATAAAGCTAGCATATAGTTCTTCCATCAGGATATTTTTTATTTATCCAGGGATTTTTTTTTCCAGTTAATAATTTTCAATATCAGTTTTTTTAAAAAAATATTATTAAATAATTGTGGTCTTTTTAAAGTGATATTTTGTTTTATAAAATATATTTGCAGTAACTTTAATCTTTGTTTCTCCATTATTTTGAAATAACAGTTCAAAATAATTCTTTTAAAAATGTTTTCTTTAAAAAGAAACATTTACTGCAACTCCTTATTACAACAATATACTTTCAAAATATTAAATTTTTTTTAAAAAGCCTTTACTGTATTGCTTTGCTGTTTTTTAGATAAAGCTATCTTTTTTTACAATAAAATGCATTTGTCTTTAATTTCATAAACTTTTCCATTAAATTCTTTATACAATGTCCAAAATATTAATATGACCAATATTATTTCTTCCTTCATTAATAACTTTAAAAATATATTTTCAATTAAGAACTGTACCTCCATCCTTTCTTTACACAGGTATATAATTACTTTTGGTATAAATTCCATAGTTATTGCAACACTAAAATTAAGTTTCAATAAAACACTTAGTAGAGAATTTTAGTTGCTTCAACAGTGCATAATTTAAACTGAATAAATGTATAGTTTTTTAATACTCTCTTTTTAAAAAATAATTTCAATTAGTACACTATCCAATATTTTAATATTTTTATAAATAATAAATTAAGAGAGTTACTTTAAAACAAATTGACTTTTAAAACACTGAAATGACTGATAAAAAAGCACACAAAAATAAGTGAACATCTGCTTTTATATCAAAATAAATTGATAAATTTGATTGTCTGATTAGACCTTCACCTGATGATCTGATTTATATATCCAGCCAAGATTGCAAAATTAAAATTAAACTAAAATCTATCACTCATAAAATATTTAATTTTATTTAAAAATATTAATTCTAAATTAATTTTACACTTGTATTTAAACCAACTAAATATTATTAAAATAGCATTTTAAAAATAAAATAATTTTTATTAATCTATTCAACATTTAGAATTAATGTATCTATTTTTCTAAAATCTAATTTTATTAACTTCATTCATTTTAAAATCTTATTAAATATTTTATAATAGCTAATTTTTATCTTATGATAGACAAATAAATGTTTTTCAATCTTATAATACAATTTTAAAGTAATTTTTGAAACTTTATTAACAAGAAAACTTGTAAGCACACATGTATGAATATTTATATATCACATGACTTAAAATCCAGACAGAATCTGTATCAATTTTTTGTCTAGTAACAAATAAATGTTTAATTGCAAAAAATATTATATTAAAGAAAAAAAATGATAAGATAATATAATTTAGAATAATAATTCTGATACTATAAAACTAAATACATATTTCTCCACCACAAAATATTACATTTTTTTAAAATAAATAATTTATAATATAATTATTATGTATAATTTTCATTTTAAAATATACTATTTATTTAATTGTAAGTTATTATTTTTAAAATTCAGCTTTAAATACTTATTTAAAAAACTTATTAATGTACTATTTTATTATGGCCAGTTTTCCCAACCATACAAAATTAAACTATTTAGATTTACTTGACTATATTTAATATATTAGTACAGTTTTATGCATTTAATAATCTCTTTTTACTTTAACAAAGCTTTTAAAAACATGGTCAATATAACACAGTAATCATACCAAATAAAATACATCTTTAATTTAATTTTTTTTTAGAAAATTGACTAAATGAATTTATCTGGACCTAAACAAAAGGGTACTATATATATATAATTCAATGTCTGTAATTATATAGCTGAATATTTGTCAATACAGAAATTAAATAATTGAAATTTTTTATCCACTTAGGAGTGCTTTCGATTACCCCACTTTGTCAACTAAAGCTTTGAAAGACTAACTTTCCCACAATTCTATGATCTTAATGTTTGCTGCTTTCCTGTTAATTAAATCATATTTATATTTGTATATTAGCATAGCTTCCTTTATTTTTCTTTTACTCTTATTTTTTTCAATTTGCAATATTTTTACATTATTAAAATGTACATATATATATATTGTATATATATATATATATAAATATATCGGATGAGCACACGTATATGTCGTGTATATCAATATAGGTACATATATATATATATATATACTGTACCTATATTGATATAGGCACATATAATTTTATCTAAAATTATATTATTAAAATAATCGTTCATAAAAGAAAAACATAAAATTAAACATTGAAGAGTTTATTGCAGTTTGTTTTAGAAAAGGATAAGAATCAAATAGTTTTCTAGCGTTAGTTTTTGAAATAAAAAAAGCTACAATTAATTAATCAAAAGGGGGGAGGGAGAGTCTTGGTTTGAGAAATGAAACTAAGGGTTATAAAAGGAAGTAAAGAGTTTTTATTAGTATTCGTAAAAATATAATTTAAAAAGTTAAAACATACAAATCTCTTTTCATTCAAGTTTAATTAGAGAAAAAAAATAATGTTAAAACTAAATAGTAAATTGTATTAAAAATATATGTGCATATATATGTGCAATTTGTAAATAAATAAAAATGTATGCGAAATAAAAGAAGATTATCATTAAAAACACGGCAATGGTTATTAATAAAATAAAACAACATGTTTATCAAATGATTATCACTGGAATTTTGACAACAGATCTTTGAAGGAGATATTACAATGACAACATGTCACAGGTATAAATAGACTTTTTTTTATTGGACAGTTGGTCAGTTCACAAATTAGTTGAGTCAGTCAGTTCACAAATTTACTGAATGAGTGCAGTTCAGAAATTAATTGAGGCAGTTAAGAAACAAAATGCAGTGTTGAGAAGATTTTGGGAACGCACATTTATCTCCAGCCCAGATGTCCTATGAAAACAGCAGATCTGCCCGTGAAATAATGTCAGCTTAACATCTTAAAAAAATCTCCGTCAGTATTTAATTGTCTCCAATAGTAATAATCGTGAAAATCAGGAAACTCATCAAGGAAAAGTCCCAGCCAGCTGGTAAGCATTCATAATGGAAATATCCTCACCGAAAGCAGCCACCAAAAAGAACAAAATTCTACATCTACATTCAAAAGCCTAGGTAAAACATTTGCTTATTTCGTTTATACTGTAATAGCCATTGCATTGCATTAATTTGTACAAATCTTTCAAGAGTCTAAGTATATGAACTTTATATCATACATAAATGAACTATTGATATGTGTGATTAAATTCCAAATGCTATGCAATACTTTATTATTATTATGTGTGTACATGAGTTAATATGTGCATGATCATTATATCAATATTTATTAGTTAAATTAGAGTGTTCTGTTACTAAATCTATAGGAATATTTAAACCATTTAGAATTTAAATATGCGTGTGTTTTATTAGAATTATAAAATGTTTAAATTTAGTAAATAAATGTTAGTTAATAAATTATCTTTAAAATCAAACTTTATTTGTCGGTCAATTCTTTTTATCAATTCTTTTTATCAATTCTTTTAACAAATTCTTTTATCAATTCTTTTAATCACTAATTAAGTATAATCTATTAGTGATTGCAGATAGCTGAGCTAGTCATGGATTTAGGTGTTGAGTTAGTGGCCACTGTTCAAAGTGCATTGTCTATTCTTTTAGTGTTCTTTTAGAATAAGCAGCTGGCACCCATGGTTATACACAAACAAAAAAGTGCTTTGGACATGGTGTTCAACTCAACAGCTGAGAAGAAGCTATGTCCTGGAAATGTAACATTAGTTATATACTTTATAACTATTGTTTGGGCATACATACTCTCCGAGTATGTTCTTCTCTGCCTAAGAGGCCACTGTTTCGAATACACATATTCGAACCCGGTTCAAATGGCGCCAATGTGGGGGTCAAGAGTTAGAAGAAAGGAAAACACAGTCTTCTAAAAAAGAAAGAAACTAACCTAAAGAAAATCTTTTTCGCAAAAAAAATATTAAAAAAAAATATTAACATTAAATATATTTCAAAATCTCTTCTGGGGGGTTGTGTTGAAAAACAAAAATTAATCAAAAAAATTTTTAAAAAAAAATAAAAAATATCCAGAGAAAAAAAATATTGCCTTTAAAAAAAGAATATGTTTTGTTGTTGAAGGGTAAAAAGGGGAAATGGGGACCCAAACAGGGAAGGGAGAAAATACACAGGGGGAGGGGAGAATATAGGCCCTTTTTGTGGTTTTGGGGGGGACTGATTCATGAGGTTATATTAGGCTCGGATTTTATCTACAAAACAGGCTGTGTATTGGATTATAAACAAAGCCGGGCAGAAATAAACAACGTAATAATTCCGTTTACAAAACACCAGAAGGATGAGATAAATAGACAGAGTGATGCACAAAGTGCAGTAATGGAAATAGAGATAGGGGAAAAGGTGGATGAGTCAAAATGCATAAATGACAATCAAAGAGACCAACTGAAGAAACTATTCAATAGATATGAAAGCATATTTTCCGAGGTTCCGGGGGTAATCCAAGGGTATGAACACAGGATAAGGCTTATGAAAGACCAACCATATCAAGCCCGTGCATATCCCATACCTCATCAATATAGACGTGAAGTAGAAGAACAAATAGACAAAATGCTTAAATGGGGGATTATATCTAAATGTTCGTCTCCTTTTAATAACCCCATCGTAACTGTAAAAAAAAAGATGGATCAATTCGGTTATGTTTGGACGCATGGCAGTTAAATAAGATAACAATAGCTGATACTAATGCTCCACCGCCTATGAGCGAATTGTTATTGAAATTTCAAAATAAGAAAATATTTTCGACGTTCGACTTAACTGCCAGCTACTGGCAAATCAAACTTCATCCAGAGGATCGGAAATATACGGCATTTAAATATAATGGACATGCATATAATTTTAACCAGATTCCCTTCAGGCTAAAAAATAGTGGGGCAGGGCTTATACAATGTCTGGATCAAGTATTGTCAGATGATATTAAGAATTTAGTTATAATGTATGTAGACGACATTGTGGTGGTGTCGGAAAGTATAGATGAGCACTTTGTGCATTTAGAAATGTTGCTGGGGGAGTGTGAGAGAAAGGGAATTCGAATTAATTTAAATAAGAGTAAGATAATGACTGACGAGGTCAAGTTTTTAGGTCATATAATTACAGAAAGAGGGATATTACCTAATCCTGAAAAAATCCGAGCAATACAGGAATTCCCCACACCCCGGAATAAAAAACATATTAAATCTTTTCTCAGACTCTGTAATTTCTATAATCGATTTTATAGAAATTTTTCACTTGATATGGAGCCGTTATTGCAGTTATTAAGAAAAGGGAAATCGTGGGTGTGGAATGCAGCATGAGCGCAGTTTTCAGAGCGTGAAGGCAGGATTTTTAAATAAAGTTATGCTATCATATCCCGATTTCAACAAACCATTCTTTGTACAAACGGACAGCAGCGGGTTTGGATTGGGGGCTGCGCTATTTCAGATACAGGACAAGGGACAGCACAGAGTTCTTTGTTTCATTAGCCATTTACTAAGGGGACCGGAAGTGAACTACACTGTAACCGAGAAGGAAGCCTTGGCTATTGTGTGGGCGTTCAAGAAATTCAGGCAGTATTTAGTAGGCTCTGAAGTGGTAGTAGTCACTGACCATAAGAGCCTTGAATTTATTAATCACAGCTTCTTGAATAATAGCAGGCTAATAAGGTGGAGCTTATTCCTGCAAGAATTTAATTACAAAGTGGCTTACTGTCGTGGCAAAGAGAATATTGTGGCAGACACCTTAAGCCGATATCCGGTAGCTCAAGAACAACACTTGAGTTGTGACAGAGCGTATATAGCTGCCGCCAAAATATATAAAAGAAATGGGATAGAAGACGAGTTGCACAGATTAAAGGAGCAGCAAGAGGAAGATAATGATTGCAAACAAATAATAGAGTATTTACACAATCAGCCTGTAATGAAAACAGCCAATAATCCGCTGTGGAGGGACTGAAATCACTGTTGTTTAAAGGGAGGACTCTTACAGCGTGTGTTATGGAAAAAAACAAACACGCATTATTCTTCCGGTCGCCATGAGAGAGCAAATGATTAAATATGCGCATAACACTTTCGGACATTATGGGGCAAATAAAGTGGAAGGATGGCTGAGTCATTGGTTTTACTGGCCAGGAATGAATGCCAATATTACAGACGTGATTGGTAGATGCACCATATGTTCAGCAACCAAGCCTGCTAACACATCAGGAGTCGGGCCACTGCAACCTATATATGCCCAATGCCCGAACAGCTTACTAGCGATAGACTTCTACGGACCTCTGCCTCCATTCAATAAAATGAAGTATCTCATGGTAACATATGACGTGTTTTCGAAGCTGGTAGTGGCATATCCAGTAGCCCAAGCGAACGCAAGACAGACTATTCGAGTTTTGGAGCAACAATACTTTAAAACTGTAGGAATTCCAGACAGAATTCTGTCGGATCATGGAACGCCCTTTATATCTAGCGAATGGAAGAAATGGACGGACAGACGTGGGATAAGACATATACTTACGTCGATTCGTAACCCTCAGTCTAATCCGTGTGAACGGGTTATGAGGGAGTTGGGGCGTCTATTTCGGGTTTATATACAGGATGATCATCGCAAATGGGTGAAAGAAACATCACAAATAATCAACATGATAAACTGGTCAAGAAATGAGTCTACAGGATTCGAACCTGTTCAGCTACATTTTTGGAAAAAATATTCCGTATCCGTTTGAGACTAAATTGCCAGTGGGGATAAATGCAATCAACCAGAGAAGAGATGCTAAGCAAGCGCTCAACCGGTTAAGAAAAATGGGCAGGCTACGGCAGCAGAGGCAGGGAAGACCTAAGGCTATATTCAGGAGGGGAGATGAGGTCATGGTGAGACTTCATCCGGTGAGTCATCCTGAAAAACATATATACAAAAAATTCCAGCCAATATACAACGGCCCTTATATCATCAAACGGCAATACAGTAATAACGCGTTTGTGATAGCACAGGGAATAGAGGAAAAAGGAACATATAATGCCCGGTCATTGAGGTTAGTGAAAAGAGAAAAACAACCACTGGACAGGCACTAATAATACTAAATGAAATTTAGGAATAATAATAATAACAAGGAGGCATTATTGAATAAAAGATTTTTTCCCCATGCACATATTACGTAAGAAGAAATGCTTGTAAATAAACAGTTAAAAATCAATAAAATCAAGTTAAATAAGTAGGTCAAATGAATGATTTAAGAGTAACAATTATAGGATTAAATAAATGAATAAAATAAAGGGTTTGATTAAAGTGATCGAATTAAACAAATAAATAACATGTCAATAAAATAAAAAAATAAATAAATTAAGATTTAATGTTGACAGAGATAAAATGGTCAAAAATGAAGTATTTTACTCTCAAAAAGGAGGAGCGGTGTAATGTACCTATATTGATATAGGCACATATAATTTTATCTAAAATTATATTATTAAAATAATCGTTCATAAAAGAAAAACATAAAATTAAACGTTGAAGAGTTTATTGCAGTTTGTTTTAGAAAAGGATAAGAATCAAATAGTTTTCTAGCGTTAGTTTTTGAAATAAAAAAACTACAATTAATTAATCAAAAGGGGGGAGGAGGAGTCTTGGCTTGAGAAATGAAACTAAGGGTTATAAAAGGAAGTAAAGAGTTTTTATTAGTATTCATAAAAATATAATTTAAAAAGTTAAAACATACAAATCTCTTTTCATTCAAGTTTAATTAAAGAAAAAAAAAAATGTTAAAACTAAATAGTAAATTGTATTAAAAATATATGTGCGTATATATGTGCGATTTGTAAATAAATAAAAATGTATGCGAAATAAAAGAAGATTATCATTAAAAACACGGGAATGGTTATTAATAAAATAAAACAACACGTTTATCAAATGATTATCACTGGAATTTTGACAACAGATCTTTGAAGGAGATATTACAATGACAACACATCACAGGTATAAATAGACTTTTTTATTGGACAGTTGGTCAGTTCACAAATTAGTTGAGTCAGTCAGTTCACAAATTTACTGAGTGAGTGCAGTTCAGAAATTAATTGAGGCAGTTAAGAAACAAAATGCAGTGTTGAAAAGATTTTGGGAATGCATGTTTATCTCCAGCCCAGATTTCCTATGAAAACAGCAGATCTGCCCGTGAAATAATGTCAGCTTAACATCTTAAAAAAATCTCCGTCAGTATTTAATTGTCTCCAATAGTAATAATCATGAAAATCAGGAAACTCATCAAGGAAAAGTCCTAGCCGGCTGGTAAGCATTCATAATGGAAATATCCTCACTGAAAGCAGCCACCAAAGAGAACAAAATTCTATGTCTACATTCAAAAGCCTAGGTAAAACATTTGCTTATTTCATTTATACTATAATAGCCATTGCATAGCATTAATTCATACAAATCTTTCAAGAGTCTAAGTATATGAACTTTATATCATACATAAATGAACTATTGATATGTGTGATTAAATTCCAAATGCTATGTAATACTTTATTATTATTATGTGTGTGTGAGATAATATGTGCATGATCATTATATCAATATTTATTAGTTAAATTAGAGTGTTCTGTTATTAAATCTATAGGAATATTTAAACCATTTAGAATTTAAAATATGCGTGTGTTTTATTAGAATTATAAAATGTTTAAATTTAGTAAATAAATGTTAGTGAATAAAGTATCTTTAAAATTAAACTTTATTTGTCAGTCAATTCTTTTTATCAATTCTTTTTAACAAATTCTTTTATCAATTCTTTTAATCACTAATTAAGTATAATCTATTAGTGATTACAAATAGCTGAGCTAGTCGTGGATTTAGGCGTTGAGTTAGTGGCCACTGTTCAAAGTGCGTTGTCTATTCTTTTAGTATTCTTTTAGAATAAGCATCTGGCGCCCGTGGTTATACACAAACAAAAAAGTGCTTTGGATGTGGTGTTCAACTCAACAGCCGAGAAGAAGCTATGTCCTGGAAATGTAATGTTAGTTATATACTTTATAGCTATTGTTTGGGCATACATATTCTCCAAGTATGTTCTTCTCTGCCTAAGAGGCCGGTGTTTCGAATACACATATTCGAACTCGGTTCAATATATATATATAAAGAGAAAGAGAGCAAATGAAAAAGATAATCAGATAAATTTAATTGTTTATTTTGGAAAGAAAAATTAAAATAAATTGACTGTTAACTGAAATAATTTTTGATATGCTATACTTTACAAATACTTTGTTTTTAGTACCTTTTACTATGCATTCTAGAATTTTTTTACACAAGATAAAGCCACAAAATCACTACTGATAGAACTACATGATAAATGTAACATATAAATAATTAATATGTAAGAATACATTAATATTAAAATAATATGAGCAATAAATACATGAGATTGTTACATTTTATCTTTATTAATATTATTGTTTTTATTATGCTATGATTAACCCTCTGGAATTATGACAGATGTAGCTGTTCTCCCTGGTGTGAGTTTTGTAAGCATTCAATACCTATTATTTTGAATATAACATGCAATTTTTTTTCAAATTTTGGACCCATAAAAGAGAGGTGAATTTTAAATTAGAAACAAAAAATTTTAACAACTTATTTCTTCAGATCTTTGCTTTATTCTGTATATGCACATAATATTACAATTAATACCTGTGTAGATTAGCATGTTAAATATTTTTTAATTCAAAGAAAAAAGATTTAACATTAAATGTCAATATATTTTGGATTAATTTCATAAATAGTTTTAGCCCCTCTCTCTCTCAAACTGCTACTTTTAACATTATTTTGCCAATTTTATCATTATTGTTTTGATAAAACTGTACCAAATAACTTTTAGAAGTTTTTTTTTTTACCAATAATGAGATAAGAACCTGCCTTCATTCTGATTGGTTGTTTCTTCTTCTCTATACAAGAGAGTCTTTGTCAGTGATTTAGACAATTTAAATATGTTTGTTTTGATTTCAAACTAAAAACATATGTTTTAGAATTTTTTCTATACATTTATAACTCCAGAAAATATTTCTAAAATAAAAATTATTTTAAAAGAATGATTCAGATTTTAATAAAAAAACTTACTTTTACATGAAAGCAAATTGAGAAAGAAATCTATGATGTATGGCTGCTAATAAGGTGACCAAAATATGTTTTATGTTGACCACTATAGATTATTTTTGCCAATTATAAAGAGAAATTTATTTTCAAAAAACTTTTGTTTACATTAATAATCAAATAAATTATTAATTTGCATTTTAGTAAAGATCTTTAATCAGAAGAAAAAAGATTTACCAACAATATTAAATGTCAATACTCTATTTTAATTTTTTTTTTTTTTTTTTTTAAAAAGCTACCAGTATTTATACTAAAAAATAATTTGCACTGCAAACAATATACATATAATCTTGAATGGGTTTTGCAGATTTGAAATGATATATTTGAAGATTTTTTTTTTAAAATGTGGCATTCCTAATGATTTAAATGGCCTAAAGATGATGTACACTAAAGAAAGAATGAAGATGAGAAATCATGTTCTAAAAGTGAAGATATAAAAAATGAAAATATGTCTGAAGAAGATTCACAGTTAATTATATAAGCCTATTATATTTATATTAGTTTCTATTTAAGTAAAATCATTAAAAAAAAATTTCCAAGTTTACAAGCTTAAATTCCTACTGCATCTTAAATTGGAGGGGGGTCTTATATTTAAAATAATGTGGTATTTTATTTTAGTATTAAACCATTATTTTATATCAGAATATAATAAGTTGTACTTGATATACTTGATATAGTAGAAAATTATATTTACAAATGAAATGCATTTTAAAATATATATTTCAGCTTCACAAATATAAAAAAAATTAGATCATAATAAAAACAAAGAATGTTTCCATCATTTTACAGTCAGAGTAGCAGATTGATTTCAGAAAATTAATAAAATCTTTTTCAATTGACATGTGTTTTAAAATGTGAATGAGTATAAATATCAATAAATCTATCAAATTATGCTTTAAAATAATATTTTTGTTAATTTTTACAATATTGCCATATAACCTAATAGAATATCAGTGTTTATGTAGTAGCAATAAGTTTAAAAATGCAGTTTACCAGAACTCCACCATTTATTTTGTTAACATTATGCTGGAACTTATTGGTCTCTATTTTTCAAAATAAAACATATACATATAAAATAAACATGTAATCATGTATATTTTTGATTTATTATTGTTATTATTATACAATTATTGTGCAAAATAATTATTAATCTTAATAAACTTTATAAAAAAATCATGCTTTTAGTCATTCTAAAAATTTCCTCAAAGTAATTGCATAAAGCATATGGAATCTAATAACAAAGAAAGTCATCAAACTTGGCAAAGATTGTTTGAAACATTTTGAAGTCACCACATTTTAAATTAATCTGACATCTTTAGATTTTTGGGAGAATTAAAATAGCAAAATGAAATATTCATGAATTTTTAGAATTAAAAACAAGTAAAATATATAGATGGCTCTGTAAGGCAATCAACTTCAATGCTTGTTCTGGATGTGAATGTGCATAAGAATAAATGCTGGTAATATTCAAATAATACAACCAGTAAATATGTGGCATATTTATATTTTACTGTTGATTTTAGAGGTCTCCATTGATGCTATTTTGTGGCCACATCAAGATAAAAAGACTACAAGGTAAAAAAAAAACTTTAATTAATGAGCAATTAGTTTTTTAAATATAAGTGTTATGGGTTTAGTGTCCTTGACAATTCAGATTCAATATACATTACTTCAGGCATTTAACCTTGTCTTATACAGTGTAGATGATCCACATTTGCTACAAGATGTTTTGTGATCTATATCTTTGAGAGATCTTGCTATCATAGAAATTTCAATATGGTACTCTGACTGACAATGATATCATAAAATTTCTTTAGTAACATACTGGAAGCTCACAAATGGAGATTAAAAATAGTGAGCATTAGAAGGAGGATTTTTTTACTTGAACACCTGCATAAAAATTATTATTTTACTACTTTTAAGTCAAACTTATCATGACAGCAAGTATTTAGCCAAAATATTTTATTTCCTTTCTGCTTTCAAGTTAATTAGGGTGATAAGCATCCCTCCTTCCACACTTTCAAATCATAATAAGAGGCATTTGGACATACCTTTTAATTTCCCCCCACTTTCAGATAATTATTGTTTTTATTATACATATTCATAGTTCAAAGAATTTGCAAGAGAAAATGCTAAAAAATTCATTTATTAATTGCTTTTATTATTTAGAGGAAAAATGGGGGAAAAGTAAGCAATAGTTCACAGTATATGTAAGAATGATACAATTGTAAATCAAAAATAATGGTTATCCATGTTGCTCAGGCAACCAGATAGTCTGATGTGGTCACTGGTGTTGTTTAATCCAGCTTAATCAGGCTCCATGTGTTGTCAAATAAAAATATGGACAAGATGATTCTGTCCTTATGGCGAAATTCCTTCAGCTTGGAAATGAATGTGCCTTCAGGCTTGGGATGAAAAATGGTAAACTTGTTGGAACATCTGGCCATCCAGGTGGCATAAGTGATAAAGGTCGAGAGTCTTGAGGTGACATAATCCCTGGACAGGAAGCAGCTCTTGATATTTAATATTTTGATCATGAAAATGTGGCCATTGTGAGTAATGAATGTTCTGATTTTGTCATATGCTGGGCCATCATTTATCATGTGATCAAAGGTTTCAGAGGTTCTGTGGCAGTTGTGACACATAGGATCTATGTTCTTGAAGAATCTCCTGTAGTGCAGGAACCAGTTCGTCTGGAGTGAATTCAGGTTCGCAGTATATTTTAAAAATTATACTTATTCTCGCAAAATTTATTGTTTGTAATATTTTGCTTAATTGTGTCATTTAGTGATTGGCAATTCATCTTTGTGTAAAAAAAAAAATATCCCTGAGCACATGCTAAACAGTACCTGTTTTCTCAATATGCATTTGTACTTCTACGTCATTTTTTACTTAAAAATAGATTCTTGCTAGTTTTCAGGAAAATATAATTCTTTGTTTACTTCTAGATTTTCGAGGTTATTTCTATATTACAAATCGAAATATGTCACAATATAATAATTTTTATGCTTAAATCACTTTTTGAAGACAAACAGCCATGTAATGTTTAAAAGAAGGCATACATTTTCATTTCCTATTAATTAAATTTTTAATCCGCGTTTCAATACTATATATATAAAGTATAGACTTATGTTGTAGAAATATTAATAATCATAATCAAAAATGTAATGTATTAAAAATATTTTATCTAAATCTATAATATATATATATAACTGAAACATTTTATATGTACGCTAAATTCTAATTGCCAATTTAATATTCACCATCATAATTTTTTTTATACTGTCATGAACATTTAAACACCTATTACAAAAATGAAAATAGAGAAATAAACATACATATGCACTCACACGCTAATGTGTGTGTATATTATTGGATTTTGTTAGATATCCAGTTCTAAGAATAATAAAAATTTTATGTGAATCAATTAGGAATTTTATTTCTATTTTTACTAAAGGTAAAACTTTTGTATATTTTTTATACTATTATTAGATGAAAATTTAATCTTAGTGCTAGTCACCGTCAATCAATTACTATAATTTAGAGATTTTCGCTGTAGGTGGCTAGTAATAAATCTGTAGTCTGTCAAATTACTGCTAGTATAATTTAAAGGTAAGCCCTCACTAAATATTTACTTCACCCAATAGTCATCAAAAGAATCAGAATAACAAAGAAAATAAATAATATTGTTTCATTTTTTAAATATTAATAATTATTACACAAAATAAAAGTCGTAAACATATATAGAGTTGTGTTTAAATCAAATATTAATTATTTAAAAAAAATAAAGTATTATTATTCTGAATTACCACATTAGAATAAATTAAGCCGAAAATGTTTTACAAAAAAAGGTTGCATCTAATAAATGCTAAAAATAAAATTGAAATGTTTTAAATTAATTATACTTCAATTACAGTTTTATCTTAATTAACTTCTAAGACATGCTCACTTTTAACGATTAATTCTTTCATTATTTCTGGTGAATACTAATTGAACTTTTAAAAAAATATTAATATATTAAAATACCATTAGATATACTTAAAGCTTTTAGTTCTCCATATCCACACTTTAAATATAGGGGCAAAAGCATCTGAAAAAAGCGAATAATGTTCAAGAAGCAATTCCGAATTGAACCAATACTATTCAAACGACCAATATCAGAACTTACACGACGCCATCATTTTTATTAAGGATTTATTAATATACCACGAATATAAGTTTATCTACAAGTTCTGTTTTTTAACCATTAACACAAATGACGACATCTACCTTATATAAAAACATGTATGACATTTGCTAATCATATATTAGGCTAGACATGATCATATCTTTTTTAGCCCAGGTAAAAATTTTAAACTTAAATATATATATATATTCTTTTTAAATAGAGCCACATAATATCATTTATCCCAATTCATCTTTCTTTTCATTATACACATTTTAAAATTTTACTAGAATTGGATTCAAATTCAGTTATCTTATTAGAGAAGTAAAACAAGTTTACCATAAGTAAATAGTAATTCTTCCAAAGATGACAGACGATCGCTTCTCCTTTCACACATTTCTTCCCTCACTAAACACCATATTAAAACCTTTTCCTGTTTTTGTACTCCCCTCTTCAACCAATAGATTAATTAATAATTTAAAAGATCAACTACACACTGATCAGATCCTTCACAGAATTTACAGCATCCCATGAATTTAAACCAGTTGCAGTACCCTACACTATGGGGAGTCTTGCACATCTATATTTACACGTCTCTCAAAATTGTTACTTATATAAAAGAGTTCTTATTACACCCAAATATAATTCCATCTTTTTAAAACACCACTAACCATATTATATCACATGTATAGAAAGCCATGAGTCAAAATGTAAAACCAAAGAAGGATGGCATACAGTTAATAGCATCCATGCTATAAACTGAAATGAAGCATGCTTTCCCCTCTTCAAAAATATCTTTCTAATCTACTAAGTAGCATATACTTAAATATTTATTCCCTATATATTACATCTTTTTCAGATTATCTTTTCACTATGATTATGAGAAGATAAACTTCTCATAAATGCTCAGACACTTAATATTATGAGCCATACCTTAGCTTCACCATTAACTGCATTCCATCACCTTTAGTCATTTAAATAATGATGTAAAAAGCAAGTAAATGATCAACAAGCATTGTGGTCGAGAGTTCAGCGACAGCTGCTTTACAAGCAGTTGCCCAGGTTAGCAGGTTTGCTTCCCGGCTGATGCTATGACGCATGAGAAAAAAATGCATATCTATTTAACAACTCATAATTTTCGTCATGACTTTATTACTTTTGGTCACTGTTTGGCAGCAACAAATTATGTAATCTACAAGCCCCAAGTGTTTGCTGTCAAATATTGATGACACCTTTTTGATAAATATATTTATGGTTATTACTAATCATTTCGAGATGGTCTATTTTCTCTACCATCTCATATATATATATATTAGTAAAAAATCAGTCATATTTCACATGACCTATATAGCTTGTATTACCAATATGTAATATATAAAGAGCCTGCTAATAGCTCTAAACAAGCTTATTTATTTTATTTTTTTATGATAAATGCTACAAGAGAAAGTACCTGAAGCCTTTATCTATGATGGTCCCCATCCCCAGAATGGTTTCGAGCTGATGGCTCTCATCAGTGAGAAGCTAGGACATTAGCTTCAAAATATTAACTAAAGCCAAGCATTTATCTAATTCTTAAATATTAAGAAAAAGATCTAAATCTTCAGACACCTACATGTCTTCAAACTCAGCTCTTTAACCAAAGAAACTATATGAGCCTGAACTAAATTCAGTGATCCCATATATTAGTAGGCTTAGCAATTTAATATACCCAAAGCCCTAATAGCAAAATTATAATATTAGTAAAATATCAGTCATATGTCACATGACCTATATAGTTTGTATTACCAATATGTAATATATAAAGAGCCTGCTAATAGCTCTAAACAAGCTTATTTATTTTATTTTTTATGATAAATGCTATAAGAGAAAATACCTATATATATATATATATTATTTAAGGAAATTGTTCATAGTTATAAGAAATATATATAATATATTATTTATGAAATCAGTTTAAAGTTTTTTTTATTTTGAAGAAATTGGGATTTCTTCAGTGAATTTTTCTTTTAATTTATTTAAAGTAATTAGATCTTGAGATATAAGTTTTCCTTAAAAGTTTTTTTTTTTTTTTGTACTTCTTGGCAAAACATGGATTGGGGAAACATTAGAGAGGTTTGCAGTTAACTCTATTGTTAAAACTGGAGATACAAAAAGTATTTGTAATTAAAAATATTGCTAGAGACTATCTATTGTGATAATTGATTAAGAACTTTTTGTTAATTAAAAATGCAGCAAGAATAAAAGGATGGAAATTATAAATGACAAAATGTAGTTAAAAATAAACCACAAAGTGTGAATCCTGTTTGCTAAAAAACATATCAATTGCATAGTTTTCTTTTGTTTAAAAAAATCAGAAACTTTTGTTTAAAAAGTGTTTTTGTCCATCGCCATCTAAATCAGGGGTCCCCAACCTTTTTGCACTTAAGAGCACATTCTATAACACCGGCCAGGTGGCGGGCACCATTTATTTTTTTTAACCAGATGGCGGGCATCATTTATTTTTTCAGCGTAAATTTATAGTTGGATATTGTTAATAATACACATAATGCACAAAAAAATATTTATTTCAAAAATAAAATTTTAACATATAATTAACGTTTATATTTTTACACTGTAAAAGTATAGTATACCCAACAATTTGATTACAATATAATACAATAATTTATAAGAAATTTTAAAAATTAAATTTATTTGTATCAGATAAATAATTTTTTATCGTGTTCCAATAGCAGTGGGCACACATATAATGGTCTGCAGGTGCCATGGTGCCTGCAGGCATAGGGTTGGGGACCCCTGATCTAAATGTTCTCTGGCTAGAGGACATCAAGGACTTCACTCCCAAGAAAAAACATCTCCCAGACATACCTGGAGTTGCCTGAGCGATTTCCAACTACAGAAAGAATAAAGTCAGCAAGCTAGTCAATAATATGCCAAGAACCAGTGAACAAAAACAAAGGAATCACACCAGCAGTTTAGGACTAAAATCATACATAAACAGCACCATCTCAATGAAAGTTTAAACACCTGAATATCAGGGTAAATATGAACTGCTGCTTAGGTGAACTTTCATTCTAATTAGTGTGAGAACAACTCTGACTCCATTAAATGGGTCAGGATTTTTAATAGGGATTAATCGTGTTATTTTGAATGAATTAAATGGCGGGTATGGTGTTCTCTTACTTGGTTTTATTCATTAAAATTATCTACAGTTTTAATTCATTTTATTATATTCAATGTTTGTACAGGTCAGAGTCCCAAAATGTTAACTGCCCAATCTTGAAAGACAAACAGGGATGGGGGGTAAAGATCAGTTAAAAATTCCAACCATAAGCAAATATCAGAAACTTATGCTGGAATCAGGAGTACATAAAGGTATGCTTGACAATCATAAGCAAACAATTAAAACTTACACCATCCATTAAGGATAGAATAAAATTATTTAATATGTAATTGGTAAGTCACTTAAAGTTTACACCTATTTGGACAGGGTCTCCACAAAAAACTTGGGTCATTGTTGTTTGTAGGATTGGTGAAGCACATGTTCCCTCAGGAAAAAGATCTAAAATGTTAAATAATTGTACTGTATTAAAATGATAATGGAATTAAAATTTATGCTTGTATTTTGTCTTAAATTTGGAGTGCTATGAAGAGGGAACTGGAAAAGAAGTTAGAAATAAAGAGAAGTATAATAAATATCTAAAGCCATATCTAAGAACTTTTGTTTTTAATTTAATTATAACATTAACAACTAATATGTCCTCTGGTAAAAACAAATTATAATTATTAAAATCTATGTAAGATTATGCCTTACAATTTATTATGTAACCGCAATACGTAAATAAATCAACATTACGATCATTGAAGAATCTGCTCAACCTAATGCTAGGCTATATGTCTAGTGATGCCCTTGTATCAATTCTCATAATTTAGGTAATCTTCAGAATTTTGCAGACATGGTGATTAGTAGTGTCACTAATCATTAGCCTAGAGATTATCATTTTAGTCCATGTGTAAATTTTAAACTTAATTAGAAGTTTTTTTATTGTTGCAATGTAATTGGGATCAATAAGAATAGATATATCGATTTATAATTAATGTTTTTATCTGGAAAAAAAACAGTAGGATATTTAGCCTATTTAATGATTAATAATAATGATTATCTAAGAGTTTAATTAAGGCAGTGAAGAAGATAGAGCACTGATGAAGACTGCTGGACAGTCGAAACTGTAAGAAAATAAAGAAGTTTTTAAGAAAATTTGTTGCATTAACATGTATATGAATAGAGTGTTATAAGCAATATATAAGAAGCATATTGTCAAATGTGTGTGTACAAGAAATCTAACACTTGTGGATCAAATTGTAGTTCCACTGTTTTATTTTACCTCAAAGAGCAGATTTTAAAGATAACCACTATTGTCAAGAGGAGTATGAATATAATTGTCATGGAATATATTTTATATACAAAATAAATTAACAAGGTTATTAATGTTTTTCAATAAACAAGGTTTAAAGCAAGATTAATACTCTCAAGAAGTGATTCAATAACATAAGTGTAGTGTTATAAAGATATTCTGTTTCATTTTAAAAGGGTCAGATTATATGAGTATTTTATTCTTCATATTTTATTTTGTAAAATGAGAAATAAAAAACATATTTTGAAAAGGTTTAAATTAAGAGAGAGAAGAGAATACCATCAATTGATAAAATTAATGTTTTTTTTTAACCAACAAGAAAACAACTTTAAATAAAATTTGCATGGAGAATTACAATTAGTGTTTGCCTTTGTAATATTTTTAGAATATGTAAAATTATCATATGAAATGAAGTAATAAAGATATTGTCAACACAGTTTATTCTCTTCAAATTTATTTAATTATGCTGTTTTATCATCTTCATCACTTTATGGTAGGTTTGACGTGGATGGATATCAATCTTCCATCATAACTTTAGTCAAGATTTTATCATGTAAAAGCTAAAAAAAAAAATTATTGACATACTATAGCTTAAATGATGCTACTAAAAATTATATTAGTCATTTATTAATTTTTGATATCTCGTGTTATTTGAGAATGGTAATTGTCCTTATGATGTTGTAAAGCAAATATAGGCCATAAATATTATTATATGGTATATCAATTTTAAAATTTAACAGATATTTTAAAAAAAAAAAACCAAGTCAATAAAGTCTCAATTGTTTTGATTAATAAAGGTGCATTGTTGTTTTTATATATTGCTGGTAAGTATGGCATATAACATGATCACTCACTATATTACATCCAATTATATTTCTATCAATCATCAATAAAAAATTATTTAAATATTTAATATTCTTATTTAAAGATTAAAAATCAAATATTAACAGAAAAAAGTCTTGCATCCCTTTGACTAAAAAATAGAACATCTGACATTTATAATTTACATTTCTCACTCCAATAATTTTCATATTTTATAAACTATATAATCATCCTGCTCCCAGTGCAGTTAGTTAATTAATTTTGCACTTTGATTCTGGTGAGAATTCACCAAAAGTTAACTTGGTGCTATTAAGTGTGAACATATCTATATGGTTGTACCTTTTCATACTGGCTTGACTCAGAACAAGTTTTTTCAGATTAATTAAATATATAAAGTCCTATTGATGTGAGCCATTGCTCAAACCACTAGTTTTCTGCAGCTCTACAAATTATCATAGAAGAAATAAGATATATTGAAGTTGGTGGCTAAGCAGTTTCTTTAATTTAATTTTAAACATTGTTATTTCATTGTTGTTAGTAAATGTATTAATTAAACACATACCAGTTAACCAATGAGTGATGCATAGTAAAGTGACTTTATTACTGGATCATATTTACAATTTTGTTAAATGGCGTCTAACATAAAATACTTAAAATTCATTGTTATTTTATGCAATCATGCATTCACAATGCTTATTTTATGTGTAAATAATAAATTAATATGGAAAAAATTGGATAAGAAAGATAAATATTCACTTTTTATTATTTAACTTTTTTCTTCTATATTTTTCATTTGTTGTCATTCTCTTCATTTTGTGATGAAGTGATCCAGAATAAGTAAATACAGATAATGATCATGGATGTATTGGCAAAATATTATACATAGAAAACAGCAACGGGTGTGGATATATAAATTTAAAGCAAAATTTATCAATCCATTCATGATTTGAATTAAGAATCAATACCCAAGAATTCAATTAATATCATCATCATCAACCATTATCAATCCACTGCAGGATGAAGGTCTCTCCAAGTTCAAACCATCTTTTCCAATCTTTAGCTCTTCTTCTCCATATCACCCCTGCACACTTTTTTATTTCATCCATCCATCTCACGTGTGGTCTCTTTCTGGGTCTTTTACAATCTCTTGAAATTCAGTTTAAGATTTCAATTGTCCATCTATCATCATTTCTTCTAGCAATACGTCCAGTTCAACTCCACTTCAGTCTTTTAATTTTTTCAATGTGAGTAACACCTGTTTGTTCTCTCACCCATATATTGCGTTTTCGATCTCTTCTTGTTTCTCCCAGCATGCATCTTTCTATACTTCTTATCAGTAAATGGCATGCTTATATACAATCACCGCTAAAGTATAGGTGGGCTCATGGGATTCATTCTACATTTTATGTTTATTGACAGTTTACATATAACTCACTGGAGATTTTTAGTACTTTCACATTATTTTATTTATAATTAAAATTTATGAAGATATTTTTTATATATAATTATTTTTTTGTACACTGTAGACATTGTTTTTTAACATAATTCAAAACTAATCATGAATATTTTATAGCAACTAGTCTAATCATAAAATTATTTAAATAAAATAATTTTGAGTCGTAAATTCTCTGATATTATTTTTTGCTAACCAATCAAATTTATCAGATTATTTATAATACTTGAAAATAATGTATTAATAAAAATAAAGCAATAATTAAATAGAAATCATGTGATGTTTGAGTTTTTTACATATATGTTGAACTTTAATGAGAAATCTTAAGCTTTTGAGTCTATGATTTTACTACTATGATAAACTACATAGAGATATATTTTTTATATATTGAATTTTCTATGGAAATAAACCTGGTTTTTTTAAAAAGTCATTTTAATCCATTAAAGATGTGCTACACATTTAGATAACAATATTATCCAATATAGATTCACCAACCAATTTCTTTAAAAAACTTGTTTTTTATTTAACTATATAAAAATTCTTATTCAATAAGCAACGTTTCGACTATTTCTATCCTTATAGTCTTTTTCAAGCCACTAAGAAAAAATACAAACAATATTATCAATAAATAATAAATAAATACACAAATAAAACAAAAATAAAAAATTAAAATTACAAATATAAAATAAAATAGAATAAAAAATAAAATAGAATAAAAAATAAAATAAAAATATATATAAAAATATAAAATATTACCTTCCCCAAAAAATAAAAAAATAAAAAATCCAACAAAAAAAATCTCTCAAAAAAATATAAAAACCCTTTTTATTTATAACTAACAATTAAATTATTTAAATGTATAAAATTCCTCAAACTAGTCATTAATTGTTATCTTATTCTATCAGTTTTCTATTCATATATGGTTTAAATTCCTTAATGTAGAAATTTTCTTTTAAAAACCTTTCTTTATAATTATTTACAGTTTCCAAAAGTTCAATTTTGTAATCAGTATGACCAAATTTACACCTATGAAAATAAATTGCAGATTTTTTATCAGATAAATGTTGTTTTAACCTTGTTTCTAATTTATTCTTAGTATTTCAAATATAAGAAATACTTTTACCCTCCTTCAAACAATCTAAACATTTAATAATATATACTCCTTTCATTGCCTCAAGCATGTTAAACTTATCATAATAATTAATCATCTTTTTTAAATCTTTCTTTTTCTTATATACAGGAAACAATTTAATATTAAATTATTTATTTATTTTTTTACAAATATTTTTAATTCTAATAAAAATATTTTGTGATACTTTAAAACCTATGTATACCTTATCTAATTTTTAATC
This sequence comes from Epiperipatus broadwayi, assembly GCA_028023455.1. NCBI lineage: Eukaryota > Metazoa > Onychophora > Udeonychophora > Euonychophora > Peripatidae > Epiperipatus > Epiperipatus broadwayi. The sequence continues at coordinate 33,782 of JAQFVV010000905.1, read as the reverse complement.
CTTATTTTTAATTTTATTTTCTCCTTCAATTTTCCTTTTAATTAAATTTAAATTATATCTCGAAAAAATTTTTTCAATAATTTTATTAGGATATTCATTCAAATAACACTCCTTTTTTATTAAAACTAGTTCCTTGTTCAATAATAACTCATTAGAACATATTAACATTGCTCTCCTAATTCTATTTTTTATAGTATTAATTTTACAATGCTTATCAATATCTGAATACCAATTTACAATTAGACCATGAAATGTTTTTTTTTCTAAAAACCGAAGTATTAATATTAATTCTATTATTCCTTATAACCTTTTCAATTTTTACATCCATGTATTCAATTTTATTATCCAATTCTTCTTCCATAGTAAATTTTATATTTTCCTCAATATTATTAATGTATTTTAAAAAACGTTTAGCTTTTCTTTTGTTTCCTTTAAAAACCATGAAATAGTCATCTACATATCTAACAAAAAAAACACGGATTAAAATTTAAATCTATACATTTTTTTTCAAAATTATTTATGTATACATCCACCAAAAAAACCACTTAAACTACTTCCCATACTTAATCCATTTATTTGCTCATAAAACCTATCTTTAAATTTAAAAATCAAATTTTTACAACAAATCAATAAAATTTCATATACCAAATAAGTATCAATTTTTAATTTTTTATTTTTATCACTAATGTATAATTCCAAAACATTATTTATAGCTATATCTGGATCAATATTATTATACATATTAATAATATCTAATTTAATAAAATAAATATTTAATAATATTGAGGAAAATATAAAATTTACTATGGAAGAAGAATTGGATAATAAAATTGAATACATGGATGTAAAAATTGAAAAGGTTATAAGGAATAATAGAATTAATATTAATACTTCGGTTTTTAGAAAAAAAAAACATTTCATGGTCTAATTGTAAATTGGTATTCAGATATTGATAAGCATTGTAAAATTAATACTATAAAAAATAGAATTAGGAGAGCAATGTTAATATGTTCTAATGAGTTATTATTGAACAAGGAACTAGTTTTAATAAAAAAGGAATGTTATTTGAATGAATATCCTAATAAAATTATTGAAAAATTTTTTTCGAGATATAATTTAAATTTAATTAAAAGGAAAATTTGAAGGAGAAAATAAAATTACAAATAAGGATAAAAAATTAGATAAGGTATACATAGGTTTTAAAGTATCACAAAATATTTTTATTAGAATTAAAAATATTTGTAAAAAAATAAATAAAAAATTTAATATTAAATTGTTTCCTGTATATAAGAAAAAGAAAGATTTAAAAAAGATGATTAATTATTATGATAAGTTTAACATGCTTGAGGCAATGAAAGGAGTATATATTATTAAATGTTTAGATTGTTTGAATGAGGGTAAAAGTATTTCTTATATTGGAAATACTAAGAATAAATTAGAAACAAGGTTAAAACAATATTTATCTGATAAAAAATCTGCAATTTATTTTCATAGGTGTAAATTTGGTCATACTGATTACAAAATTGAACTTTTGGAAACTGTAAATAATTATAAAGAAAGGTTTTTAAAAGAAAATTTCTACATTAAGGAATTTAAACCATATATGAATGGAAAACTGATAGAATAAGATAACAATTAATGACTAGTTTGAGGAATTTTATCCATTTAAATAATTTAATTGTTAGTTATAAATAAAAAAGGTTTTTATTTTTTTTTTGAGATTTTTTTTTTTGGATTTTTTATTTTTTTATTTTTTGGGGAAGGTAATATTTTATATTTTTATATATATTTTTATTTTATTTTTTATTCTATTTTATTTTTTATTCTATTTTATTTTATATTTGTAATTTTAATTTTTTATTTTTGTTTTATTTGTGTATTTATTTATTTATTTATTATTTAGTGATAATATTGTTTGTATTTTTTCTTAGTGGCTTGAAAAAGACTATAAGGATAGAAATAATCGAAACGTTGCTTATTGAATAAAATTTTTTATATAGTTAAATAAAGAACAAGTTTTTTAAAGAAATTGGTTGGTGAATCTATATTGGATAATATTGGTATTTATGGACTATATTTTTTAAAGAAAAGAAGAAACATTTTTTTCGGGTTTTAAATTTACTATTCTGTCTAAACTTGGATTATTATTGGAATATTAGAATATTGGAATATTTTTAAAATTCTGTTACTGTATGAAGAATATTAATCTGGAAATGGATATTGGTATTTTCAAGATTAAGAAACATTATGGTTACTATGGTTTTAAAGAATGCAGTTTGGGACATTTTATTAGATATTTAAGGAAAAATATTAAGGTTTATGGAATGTTTAAAATTTGTATTAAATGTATTAATGAATGGATTAATTTGAAATTAAAAATTGTAAAAATTAATTTAGATATTAGATTTTTAATGAAATGTAAAAAATATAATGTGATTCCTGGTTTCATTAAATTGTATAATATTAAAAGATTTTTTAATGATAAAATAATTTTTAAATGGGAAAGGAAAATATTATGTAAATTTATAAAAATATTATATATTAAGAAAGAATATTATTTAAAGAGGATTAAGGTATTATATATTGGCTTGACTAAATTAATTACATTTAGGGAGGAATTTTTACTATATCAGATTTTTTATAATAAAATGGAAATTTTTAGGAAAAAAGTAATTGAAAGACATAATAAAAAACTTAATTTGTTGTTAAATAAAATTTTTAGGGAAAATATAGATAATATTTCAAATAAAATAAAAAGTTGTTCAAGTAGTAATAATTTAAAAGAGAATTTTATAATAAATTTGACAAATACTGTTTTTAATAAAGATGAAATTAATATTCTAAATAAAGGACTTAAATGTGTTCCAAATAGACAAGTTAATATTTGTAAACAAATTATTGATATTAAAGCGAAAAAAGATATAATTATTGATAAATTTAATAATGATGGAATAGATATAGGAATTAATAAAGACCTTTTGTTTAATGAAATTAAATATGAATTTAAAAAATTGGAATATGATGTGATAAATAATAATATATATAAATTTGTTAATAAAAGAGAATTAAAAATAATTAATAATATTAGATTGAAATATTAAGATTTGGTTTTTTTAAAAGGAGATAAATATACTAGTATGGTAGTAATAGAGAAAACTGAATATAATAATAAAATGAATTATTTATTAAAACAAAGTTATTTTAAGATAATAAAAAAAGATAAAAGTATGCAGATAAATATAAAGATTAATAAGATTATTACTGAAATGGAAAATAAAGGATATATTAAAAAAATAGAAATGTTTATGCTTAAAAGGATGGACATTAGATGTGCAACAATTACAGGAATACCAAAGGTACATAAAGACGGGATACCTTTAAGACCGATTATTAGTTGTAGGGATACTTGTTATGAAAATATTTCAAAATGGATATTTAATAATATTTTTAAAAAATATAATAAAGAAAATAAAAAGAATAAGGTATGTAATTCAATGGATTTTATAGAAAAATTAAATGAATTTTTAAAATTTGTTAAGTTTAAAAATATTTATTTTATTAAATTAGATATTATTAATATGTATAATAATATTGATCCAGATATAGCTATAAATAATGTTTTGGAATTATACATTAGTGATAAAAATAAAAAATTAAAAATTGATACTTATTTGGTATATGAAATTTTATTGATTTGTTGTAAAAATTTGATTTTTAAATTTACAGATAGGTTTTATGAGCAAATAAATGGATTAAGTATGGGAAGTAGTTTAAGTGGTTTTTTTGGTGGATGTATACATAAATAATTTTGAAAAAAAATGTATAGATTTAAATTTTAATCCGTGTTTTTTTGTTAGATATGTAGATGACTATTTCATGGTTTTTAAAGGAAACAAAAGAAAAGCTAAACGTTTTTTAAAATACATTAATAATATTGAGGAAAATATAAAATTTACTATGGAAGAAGAATTGGATAATAAAATTGAATACATGGATGTAAAAATTGAAAAGGTTATAAGGAATAATAGAATTAATATTAATACTTCAGTTTTTAGAAAAAAAACATTTCATGGTCTAATTGTAAATTGGTATTCAGATATTGATAAGCATTGTAAAATTAATACTATAAAAAATAGAATTAGGAGAGCAATGTTAATATGTTCTAATGAGTTATTATTGAACAAGGAACTAGTTTTAATAAAAAAGGAATGTTATTTGAATGAATATCTTAATAAAATTATTGAAAAATTTTTTTCGAGATATAATTTAATTTTAATTAAAAGGAAAATTGAAGAAGAAATTAAAAATAAGGATAAAAAATTAGATAAGGTATACATAGGTTTTAAAGTATCACAAAATATTTTTATTAGAATTAAAAATATTTGTAAAAAAATAAATAAAAAATTTAATATTAAATTGTTTCCTGTATATAAGAAAAAGAAAGATTTAAAAAAGATGATTAATTATTATGATAAGTTTAACATGCTTGAGGCAATGAAAGGAGTATATACTATTAAATGTTTAGATTGTTTGAAGGAGGGTAAAAGTATTTCTTATATTAAAAATACTAAGAATAAATTAGAAACAAGGTTAAAACAATATTTATCTGATAAAAAATCTGCAATTTATTTTCATAGGTGTAAATTTGGTCATACTGATTACAAAATTGAACTTTTGGAAACTGTAAATGTTTTTAAAAGAAAATTTCTACATTAAGGAATTTAAACCATATATGAATAGAAAACTGATAGAATAAGATAACAAATAATGACTAGTTTGAGAAATTTTATACATTTAAATAATTTAATTGTTAGTTATAAATAAAAAGGGTTTTTATTTATTTTTTTTTGAGATTTTTTTTGTTGGATTTTTTATTTTTTTATTTTTTGGGGAAGGTAATATTTTATATTTTTATATATATTTTTATTTTATTTTTTATTCTATTTTATTTTTTATTCTATTTTATTTTATATTTGTAATTTTAATTTTTTATTTTTGTTTTATTTGTGTATTTATTTATTATTTATTGATAATATTGTTTGTATTTTTTCTTAGTGGCTTGAAAAAGACTATAAGAATAGAAATAGTCGAAACGTTGCTTATTGAATAAAAAATTTTATATAGTTAAATAAAGAACAAGTTTTTTAAAGAAATTGGTTGGTGAATCTATATTGGATAATATTGGTATTTATGGACTATATTTTTTAAAAAAAAGAAGAAACATTTTTTTCGGGTTTTAAATTTACATTTAGATAAATATTTGTTATATAAATATATACTTATTTTAGCTTTTTTTTAATTATAAAAATATTTCAAAGCTATTTTCATTTAATAGTACTGCCGAAAATACTAAATTAAAGTTTTCCAATTTATTGTTTCGGAAGCGAACCCGCTAACCCGAGACAACTGCATGTAAGGCAGCTGTGCTGACATCTGACCTCTCGGTCACCAACGCACTTTTATTTTAAAAGAAATAAAAACACTTTTATTTAGAAAATAGCTTTCTTATATAGTAAATGGAAAACTCTTAAATGAAGAATCTGCAATAATACTAATTAATGCATAACTTTTTTTTTTTTTACAATTAGCACATATTATTGTTCTGCTAACAAAAAATTTAATTAAGCAATTATTAAATAAATAGATTTTCTCATTTTATAATAAGTCTTATTTATTATTCTGAAATTATAATATATAAAAAATTGCCATTATTATTTTTCAAAAGGATTACAAAATTTTTTTTACTTAAAAATAAAAGAATTTATTATAGTTTTACTGCTACAAATGTGGACTATTATTCTTATTTGAATTTTTAATTTCATACCGCATTGATCGAGAGATCAGCGACTGCTGCTTTACAAGCAGTTGTCCTGGGTTAGCGGGTTCGCGTCCTGGCTGATGCTATTGTCACACATGGGGAAAAAAAAAACATTAAATTTTGCGATTTTATATTTGGATAAGATAAAATACGAAATTTTTAATCACTACAGAAAGGCTATTATTACATTTAACTGCGAATACAAATTCTATATGATTTTAAACATCAAAAAATGAATTTGCAAAAAGCTTTTTGTTTTAAATAAAATTATTAATAAAAAATAATGTATATATTTTAATAATAATCTGCTATTAAGCTAATGCACATGCGCTTTGAAGATTTAAATTATAAATGAATGCTCTCAATTCCAAACACGATAAAGTCTTTTTGAAAAGATAGAATGAATTATCTATCTTTTCTTACCCAAACGTTTATGTATCGGCAAATCTTCAGCATTTGGAAATGAGAGCTGAGATATTAAATAATCACTTTAAATTATTTTTACTATGCTTGAATAAATAACGCTTGCGAAAATCTTTACAATTTATGATACATTACTAAATAAAGTTTATTTCAATATTTTTTGTTTTGTTTCAAAGTCGTTTAAATGATAATAAAATAAAAAATTGTGAGAACAAGGTGATTGTTATTAAATTTTAGTTTTATTTTATTTTATTTTTTTGGAAGATTAAGATAAACAACAGTTTATTACTAATAAAAATATTAAGTAATAACCTGTAGATTTATACTTTACGTTTGTCTTCAATATGATAATATTAAATTGTGCTGTCACACATACACTCATCTCAACTAATAGGCTTATTAACAATATTAAAGACACAATAGCTTCAGATCAGACCCCACAGGCTGTGTACAGAGTGGCATGCCCTCATAATGGATGCAAAGCATCATAATATGGTGAAACAAGAGCCACCATAGCTACTAGGATATTACAACACAAGTATAAATACAATAAGGCACATACAGATCCAGAATGCACTTCAATTTTTGCACAACATCAAAAAATGTCTGGACATGTGTTCGAACCCACATCTGCAAAAGTAGTTTGTACAGAGAGGCATGATATTAAGCGAAAGGTAAAAGAAGCTTACTTTATAGCAGAGGACTCCTTCACCATTAATAATAAGGATGCATGTTTTGCTATATCTAAAAGATGGTCTTAGTGACTCATTTGCATAGAATTTGCATATGGTATTTATTTATATAATGATTTCAAAGAAAGAATCATAACTGGCTATGAATATGAGAAGTACATCTTCTTGAAAGCTCTCAGCCATTTAATTTAGTTTTCTATTTGTTGTTACAGCTTTACGTTGGAAGTGTGATAGCACGATTTAATATTATCATAATAAAAATACTAAACTAAAAAAAAAAAGATTATTAATTAAATCAAAGTTATACATTAAAAAGTATTTCCATCAATTATTTATCAGAAAATATATAACAAAGGTCAAAGTTATAACATAAATTATAATTAGTTGTAGATTACTTGAGCAAAAAATAATGAAAAGTGGGTGAGTTACTAAAGACACATGATCAATAAATTTTACTAGCACAGTATCAGATTGTAATTATATTTAGAAGGTAATTATCCCTCCTCACTAGTGCCACACTATAGTATAAACTAGAGATTTAAATGCAAAGATAGTCTCATCCCAGCTACAAGATAAAGTCTAAAAAAATAAGAGTGACACTTATTTTCAAACCTAAGTCTTGAAGTGAGAGCATAAATATATAAATCATTCACTTTACATAAATTGCTTTTAAAAATCTTATTATCACTTATGAAATATTATAATTAATTTGTGCTAATATTAGAAGATGTGATTGGATGAGAGTATCCATGCATTTGACATCTCTGATATATATTATAGTTCAGTGCTAGCGAGGAAAGATAATTGTCTACTGATTACAATTATAATAAAGATACATGAATAAAATAGGAAAAAATATACAGTTAGAAACATTATCAAAAAGTTTGCACAGAAGATCTTATAAACAATCTAAAAAATAAAAATAAAAATGACAAAAATACTAAAATAAAAAAATAGGTTAAAAACGAGTACAGAAACAACCTTCTCTGATTTAAAACGTGCTTTAACCCTTTTCCCGCCTCTTACGAGGCTCCTCGTAGACATCTGATGTCACTCTAACTCTGCCAGTTCTTATGCTAAAATATTCGTTAAACAGGTATTGAATAGGTTTTTAAAAGTTCTGTAAGATGGTGCCCTCTTCCGAATTATTTTACAAGTAAAAAATAAAAAAAAACGCATTTAAACCTAAACAAAGAAAGAACATTACTTGTGATTGGTTCTTAGCATGCTCTCAGCCTAAAAAGACATTCTGATTGGCTGGAAAGAACAAAGAAACCGCCTGATCAAAGAAAATAAAGAAAAACGCTGAGATTTTCATTTCGAATATGATTTTAAAGTATTATAAAAGTATATTTTGAGAAATTAAAATTATTTTCAGAGAGAATACTAAAAAAACAAAATTATTTTCGAAAAATATCGAAGATTTTTGTAAAAATATTGAAGATTTAGTAAAAAGAAATATTTACTTTTCTATAACGTAAAAGTCGACCTTTTTGTTTATATTATAGCTTTTATGTTGCCGAAATTGAATATTTTAGAATAAATAAATAGCAATTTATTTTTGAAAGAACTTTCATTCTCTTCATAACCTGAAAAATTAGTAATATACTTTTTATAAACGTATCTGAGTTGAATTTAATATTATAGGCGAATATGTTTTAACAATAGGCTTTGTCTTCAGTTTGTGAGTTGGCCAATTAAAAGATTTGATTTTTACCTCATACAACCAATAATATAATTAGCGGTTAAAAGGCTTTAAAATAAGGCAATTTGGTTAAGTCAATACATTTTTTTTAAAATGTTAATAATAATAAACCATATATAGCTGGTTTAAATTGATATAACACTTCCATGTTTATTTCTTTAATTGTAAAAATCAAACATTCCTGAATTGTTTCGAAATTAAACATAAGAATCTCAAAATAATAATTTGTAGGTTTATATATATATACACACACACGAAATTAAACATAAGAATCTCAAAATAATAATTTGTAGGTTTATATATATATACACATACATAATAACAAGTCTTAACCAGATGGTAATCAGCCATGACATGCCCTGTTCAATTGCATTACTACTCTACTATGTTATGTAGAATATGTAGGAAACTCTCAAACCATAGTCTAAAATACAGATTTTGAAAGGACAAGAATGGCCATCTTATCTTTGTATCTAAATTCAAATATATATGCCAATCTAAAGCATTTTGGAATGAAAACATGAAGATCTTATGTTCTTCACTTTACTTGTATTATGTTTATTTATATTATTAATACCAGCAAAATTTCTGAATTTACAGCTGGTTAACATTAGTTGATATAATAAATGTAACTGACCACATTATTTATAGCACAGTTTATTAGTAATTCTTAATCAGATGGTAATCAGTCATGAACATGTTCTGTTTAATCATGTTATTAGTTCTATAATGTTATATAGAGTGTGCAGAAAACTCTCAAACCAAATCACAATATAGAGACTTTGGAAAAATAAGAATCTAATATTAATCAGCTGTACTTTCAAAAATTTTGCTGGAGTTAATAATATGAAGACATATAATGGAAATGAAAAAGACCTTTAATCCATCATTGTAAAATGCTTTCGATTGGCCTATATAACTGAAATTTAGATACAAAAATAAGATTGCTGCTGTTATTTTTTTAAAATCTCTATCTTCCACTTTGGTTTGAGAGTTTCCTGCATACTCTATACAACATTATAAACCTAGCAACATGATTAAACAGTGCATATCATGGCTGATTACTGTTGGCTTATGCATTATTAATAATAACTGCACTAGTAAATAAGATCAATTATATTTATTATAAAAATAATTGTAATAAAATTCAAGATGAGAAAGATAATTATAAAATAAATATATTGAAAAAAAATTAAAAGATGGTGATTTATATAACTAAACAACAAAACTTTTATTTATTTTTTAAACTAAAAAAAATCAGATTTACAAAGGTGAAATGTGTTAATATAAGAAAAAAAGTAGTCTTTAAAATTTATGGAATTTTAATTAAAGTGTTGACATTTTAATGGGGAAAAAAGTTTCAGAAAATGTTCGTCTGTTGAATAGATGTTGAATCTTTATTAATTACATACTTTTCTTAATCTACATTTAGCATAACATCGTAAATAAAATAACAGTATTCACATGTATATGAACAGTTACTAATGTACTATCCATTTTATAGTAAAAAGCATTCGTTTTATATCTATATAATAACAGATGCAAGCCATTTGATGGGGTTCAATATTTTAAGATAATGAGATTTTAGCTCTTGATTTTGAATTAGATGGTGATGTAATCTGGTTGTACTACATTCTGGTGGCCATTAATATTAAATATTATTTGAATTAGTGGCAAATTTCATCATAATCTAAATAAATGTGACCTTGAAAAGTCAGAAATAGTTGATAATGGTAATCACCAATCTGTTTTAAAATACTCAAAGTTCTCCAAATCATTTTAAAATATATTTCTAATCAAGTTTCCAGGTTTTTTAAATGTATCATTTTAGGTTCAAAACTGTAGGTGTTTAAATATCTTAGCTGTTAATTTCGAATAGCATAATAAAATGTTATCAAAAGCCAAACAGTACAATTTGTCAACCATCTACTAAAACAGAGTGATTAGGTAAAATATAGCTATAGAAGTTTAGATAAAGTTTTTGGATTTAAATTGAATGATAGTTATCAGATTTGATCAGTGAATAACATAATATATTTTCTTTTAATAACCCAGTAGAAAAAGTCATACTGAAATAAAATATGTTGAGTTTAAATCGATTACTGCACAACTATGAGTTCAAGTTTAAACGAATAAAACATCACATGACCAACATTTCCATAGCTACATAGGCTGTTAAAACAGTGACAACTCTTTCCATACAAAAGTTCCAGCATTGCAAGCCATAGTAATCAATAAATGTTAGAAGGTTTGTGCATCAAACTCCTTACCTAGTGCATATTCATCAATAGTTTTTAGCTTATGGTTTATATCAATGTCACTGCACCTAGATCCTAAAATCTAATGCAAGCCTTCAGCTATGAGCCCAAATTGAAATTGTTTTCAATCCAAGCTAATTTATTTATGAAGTTATACAGATCTTACCACAGTTCAGTTGTATGTTTTGGTCTCTTTTAATGGTTGAGTGATGTTTTAGTGGTTTAATATTAATCTTGGCCAGAGGATGTTAGTGACTATAATTATTATAAAAACCAAAGACACCAAAATATATAGATATTGAACTGAGTTCAGATCTTTATGATTATGCAAGTGAATCATCTTGGATTCATTATAACCTTATAATTTACTAACAAGATAAAAGATAGCTGTTGCTAGAGGGGTGCATTAAATCCAAAGATCTAGGTGCAATGTTTTCAATCCAAGGCTCTTCAGTAATAAAAGCCATAAGCTAGAAACTATTATGGGAATATTTGATGAGTAGGCACTAGATGTTATTTTGATGCATACATTTTCTAGTATCCATTGATTATTATAGCTTGCATTGGTTGGCAATGTGTATAGAGAGAGTTCCTACTGTTTTGAGTTCACGTTTTGTTAGAAGGAGTGAACTGACTTTAGGTCTGCTAATTACATTGGATTAAACTAAAAAAAATAGCTTGGATTAAGATGACGAAATATGGAAAAACATAATTATGAAATAATATTGAAAGAAAATTGTAATAAATAAGTTCAAACGTAAAATAACCTCAAATAACTTACTAACAGACAAAAGCTTTTCTAGAACCATCAATGCAAATATAAGACGGAAAATCAGAAAATAATTTAAAACTAGACAAATATCGATTTACAATTTTTGTGATTTTTTTTATCCTCTAGCTATAATTAGATATCCATCTACCAATCAATAACCAGAGTGCAATGCGTTTACAAGCTGATTATTTGAAGAAAAAAAAGACAATCCTATTCGGACGTAGAAATTTCAAAATAAATCATTCTACTTATTTTTAAAAGATAGTAAATAAATAGGGCTTAAAATGTTGCGTATAGTATTAGAAGAAAGAGTGTTAAAAATAAATGAAAATATGGTAGAGCTTAAAGATAGGGAAACGCATTATAACAAAATAATAAAATGAATAAGTAAACTGGTAATATATTTGGGATAAAAAATATAAATAAACGTTAATAAAGATAAAATACTGATATTACAGGTAAACATATGTTAAGATATAAACTTTTCCAGATTTTTTTAAAATTCATATATTGTTCTACTTTTACACTAAGAGTGAACCGTGTTTCAATTATTTTACTACCCTTTATGTATTCAGACACGCATTTACTTTAATATTTTTATTTGACCTTAATCCCTAATTAATCTTTTTGTTTTAATTTTCGGATCAACATTTATCATTAATATGAAGCAAATGTATTTTTTCTATCGACAAGATTTTCATGTTTTTATACCCAACAATTTGAAAACATATTTTGCTAATTAGTTAAAGCAAAAGCATATTTTAATAATATTTATTGTTAAATGAATGCGCAAATCAGTACAAACTGTTACAATTCTAACTTTTACGATTTTAAATTTAATATAAGATAAATATTTCTTTAAAAAAAATTTTTTTTTGAATCTGCAATATTATGGCGATTCAAATAATGCAAAGTTATTTTTCCTGTTTGAAAATATAGGGGATTTGAACTCAGACTTTCAAGCGCCCATCAACTATCCGTACTATCTCATACCACTGATATACATGACCACATACATGTACAAAAGATAAATAATCACTAATACACGTATTTTATACTAAACCAGCACTAATCAGTTGGTCCAGATTATCATCACACACACACACACACACACACACACACATATATATATATATATTGTGCCATTACAATTTGGTCACTAGCCAAATTTATAGTAATGTGCATGTAGAAAAGGTCAAACAAAAATCATCATCACAATTTTATATAACCATAAAAGAAGCTGTAGGGCATCCAAGTTCAAACCCTACCAGATCAAAATTCTAAAGGCTTTAAACAGAGAAAGAGTGGGACAACAATTATATGCTTTATTTCTGTGTGTGTTGATAGAAAGGTAATACACACAGTTAAACTATTTAATATTTAAATTTTCTGTTAAAAAGCAAAGTTATAATGCATACATATAGGCAATGTATGTGTAAATTATTTATTTGTTTTATATTTCAAATATTCAACATTTTAACTTTCTTTAAAACTAAGCTATGCTTGATCAATTCTAACATTTTATTCTATACTTCTATTTTTGCTTTTCTTTAATTATAAGTGGGATTTAAAAGTTACAGACTTAATTAAATAATTGGGGTATAATTACTAAGCTAGCAATCATATTATTTAAGGTTAGTTTATGAATGATTTGAAAGAATGCAGGATGTGTGTACATTACATACAAAATTTTACATTTCCTAAATATTGAAAGAAAAGGAAGTATTAAATCTGTTAAATTATTTTTTTTGTACAATTTTTTTTTGTTAAAAGAGGAAATCTGTTTAATCAGATATCGATCTTTGTAGTAAATTTTTTTGTAAATGATTGTCACTTTGGAGCTATAATTTTTGAAATTGTCTTATCAAGATCTAAAGAAGGAAGCTCAAAGATTTGAAGTGTTACCTGGATGTTAAAAAGAAAGAAAAAACAAAAGAAAGGAAATAAGAATTGAGTCTATTTTTTTTTTTAAAACAAAAGTGTCTGGAAAAAGGATTAAACTTTTCAGTTGAAAAATACTTTGGTTGAAAATAAATTAGAGATCTAATTAAAACAAATTTGTCCAAAAATAGCAAGTGATGCTATCTCTGATTGGTTAAGTTAGCTAAAAATTGGATATAAAAAGCTGTTTTGAATTATTATTAAGATTATTATTGTGATTGATTCAGATTATTAAACTATAATATTGAAGGTTGAAAATATAAGAGATGCCGGGCTAGAAAAATTATATGTATATTCCATTTGCCGGACCATCTGGAGGAAGCTGCACATCACCTAGGAAAGAAAAGATGTGTCTAAAATAATATTCTACACCTTTCAACTGACCAGATAAATAAGATGTTTTTAATAGAAGGAAGAAAGCATTCACCTGCATTCAAAGAAGATGAATTAATCTACTGATAAATATTAATCATCAAGTCCAATTAATTGTTACAACAACTGATTTTGAACTCAAGAAAATTTACAAATGGGAAAACAACTGCTGTATTTCATCCACATGCTTGACAAGAAGAGAAGAAAATTTACTATAATGATTTCCAAATTGTCCACTAAAGCAAATAACCTCAATAGAGTCATCATCATCAAATAGTTATACACCTCAAGAAAGAGATTGTTCCCAGTAAAACGGAAATGGTAGCTACAGAAATATAAACATTATACAAGACAAGTTTGAACCCTTGGAAATTCGCCACAAACAAAAAGATCGGTAATATGACTTTTTATATCTATTTTCTTTATGATATCAGTCTTAATAAACATTTTAGCAATAAAGTGGTATATTTTATTTAAAGAACTTTTAAAGACTATTCAGATCGATTAAAACAAGAATGTCTTACCAATAATAACTTTGAGCTTCATAAATTATCTTGAATGTATCAAAATTATATGTTTATTAATTTTACAGTTATGAAATATAAATATGTAAAACAATTTTTTTTATATGGTATTATGATTTTAGTTTTAACTAATATTATTATTTTGGTTTTAATATTTTGTTATTATGGGATAAAACACGCACATACATAATAATATTTTTATATGTGTATAATTGGAACTGAATGTGAAATAATGAGTAGTATTAGAATATTAGATTATTTTGTTTCAAGTTAAGTATAGATTTCAGCGCTTGGAAGGGAGGGGGAGATAATGATTTAAAACTATTTTCTAAAACTTGCTCTTTCAATTTTTACTAACATTTTTTTTTTTTACATTCTATTTACATGTTGGATTCTAAAGTATGTATGCCAATGAGCAGATAATAATTTTTTTTAAATACTTTTCTCATGGAGTGAAAATCATGGTTAATGTGACGTCCAACTTAACACAAAATACATTTGAAGGGAAAGGGGGAAGAACTTAAAATTAATCTGAGGAGTGTTATATAATCAATTATTATTATTATTCATGTCAATTTTCATATTTATCTAGAAATTTTTATGTATATGTCAGAACTGTAGTAATAAATATTAGTTTGTTTTATTAAACGAGCCGTATATATTTCATTAATTGTAGTCTTTGTTAAGTGTGATTATTCATCATCCTCAATGGTTGAATATTAGTTATTTAAGATATAAGTAAGTATGCTAAAATTAAGCAATAATTATGCATTTCTTTATAAAATTTAGTTTTATGTTTAGGCTTAGTCCTAGAGCTGTAGTTGAAACCCTTGTCATTATTGTTATTATTATCATCATCATCATCATCATCAACTTTTAATTAATGAGCTGTTTAACTGTTTAAAGGCCATAAATAAATATTGATTTTATAATATTTAGTGATCTCTTAGTATTATTATAACCACATCCCATCATCTATTTCATGCAAGGATGAGTGAATTGCCATCCTCAATTAGTTATATATAATCTGAGCTAGTAAACTTACAAAACTATTGAAACACATTTGTTATGCTAAGATCTGAGAAATGATTTATGTCTAATATACTCCACTTTGGTTTAAAGATGTTTTACTTTTACCTAACTATTAGTGCTTATAGTGATATGGCTCAAAAAGCAAAATCTCTCATTTTTTAGAAATAAAGTACCAAAAAGGGATTCAAACCCGGTACATATGAAAGGTTATCAGATATAACCGTGTCTAGATTCAGATAATCTAGTGGCGCCCTGCTAGACCATATTCACTTAGTATTTGTTTAAACATGCACTTAACATCAAACCAAGAAATGAAAGTGGATAAAACCTACTGCCTGTATACCTGAGTTATATTTTATTGAATTATTAGTGTACTCACTTCACGTGATTTCCATATACGTGATTTCATATAATACATTGCTATAATAATTTGCTAATAATTCGCCTATAATTCTTGATCGTGTTATATTTTGAACCTTTATTTAGTTATTTCTATTTGAACTCATTTATTTATGTTACAATATATAATCAGTGCTCAGTATATATTAAGATAGCAAATCTTTATACTTTAACGGACAGACTTCAATCCACTTCAACTCTTTAGCCATCCATACCATTGAAAATCTGTTGATGGAAAGTCCAAATCCCATGCTGATGCCAATATTATTACCATACTCATTTTGACCTCAACTCATTCTGACCCCTCATGTATATTGTTATTAAATTCGTTTGAACTGTTTAAATAATTTAAAGAAGTGAAAAAAATCTCATATTAATGTTAAGTATGTTTCATAAATACTTGAGTGAAAATTAGACACAACTAATTTAAAAAATAACGAAAGAAAGATATTTGATATTAAAAAATTCGCTATTTAAAATATGGAAATATATTGGGACAAAAAAATCTGTCCAATCAAAAACTGAAATCTATTTTTTTAATTTTTTAAATTTTGAATGGGGCTAATAGAGTGAAAAAATAATTATCTAAAATAAGAAACATGTAAATAATGAAAATAGTGGACCAAAAAAGCTAATTAAAATTCAAGACCATGATTTTGATCAGTAGCATAACAGCAAATTTAGATTCAAAAACCCAAAATTTGAAATGTAAAGAATACAATTACACCTTATCCGTATCTATCTGGAATACATTCATTAAAAATTAAGATGTTAATCATATAATAAGTAAAAAAAAAGTATGTCCAAACAAAATTATTGTGCCTCCAATGGAGTAACATATAGTAAAAATTTACCAATCAACCCTTAAATTATCAACAATCTTAACTTGTGGTCAATGCAACCTCCTTTAACAATAAAAACGGTAGCAACTTTATATTTGATCTGATATGTTTATATAGACACTAAAGATTGCAACTTGATCAAGTGGTGTGAGATTAATAGTGCAAAAATTTTAAACAAATCTCCTTAATCAAGCAAATATAACCTGTTCTGAAAGGAGACTAATAAGTAGTCAATTATAACTTCCATATTCTGAAAGCAAACTAATAAATAGTCATTTATCACTTATAAATTCCATATAATATATATATATATATATAATGGCAATAAAGCTAATTATTCAAGGCTTTAATAGGTTTGTAAATGTACAATCAGCCATTCAATCTCAACCTATAGTCAAGGCACCCTCACCTCTTTGGTCAAGTTGCAATCTTTAGAGTCTATATAAACATATAAAGATGGTAGAATATAAGATTTTATTGGTGATGCTTATACAGCTGTACCATTGCTGATAGACATTTAAAACAGGCAAAACTCACTATATATATTACCACACACAGCAAGCTAGAGTTATCAATGGATGCCAATATATATAGTGAGTTTTGCCTGTTTTAACAACAGTTATACACAAGCATAAGAGGAGGTGGTCATGTGATGTTTAGTGGCTTATTACTGATAGACCTTTAAAATTGTCTCTAGATGGCAGACAGCAAAGATTTTTTTGCAAATATCACTTGGAAAAATGGACAACAATAAACAAATACCAAAATAGATCTAACAATAAACAACTAAGTGTATTAACAAGATAATATAATACATTTCAAATATAAGTGAGTTCAAATATAAATGCATTTGAATGATAATTGCCCATTATGTATAGTATCGTATAATACATTTGATATTTGTTGTCTTTAAACATTACTATTCATAAATTTTTACATGGTGCTTTATATTATAATATTTTTTCATCTCCAAATACTAATAAAATCTTAGTTATTAATATAATTTCATCAGGTATGAAGTCTAAGTTAAGATATGCATACATATATATTTCACATTTACATTAAAAACAATCAATAACAAACTTTAAATTCAGTATAAATGTCTACACCATACAACAACAACAATAGTAGGCTTTAAAATAGAATTAAAATATAATGTATAATAAAAATATAAAAATAATTGATAATAAATATAGAAAAATGTACATAAATTTAAAAGTTAAAATTATTTTTATTAAAGCAAAAAAAAATAAATTAAAATATTAAAACATGACAGATGTTATAGAATATTTAGTATAAAACAGGCAAAACTCTCCATACAGTAGTGCCACTCAATGCAAGCCAGAGTAATCAATGGATGTCAGAAGGCTTGTGCATAAAATCCCTATCTAGTGCCTACTCATCCAATATCCCCAGACTAGTTTCTGGCTTGGGGCCTTTGTCAGTGAGGAGCGTTGGATCTGAGAGCACTGCACCTAAATCTTAGGATCTAATGCAATCCCCAGCAGCCACCTTTTATCTCTACTTAACTACAAAACTATGAGAATGAAATTGAAAATACAATATTTTCAATCTAAGCTCAATAGCTTATAAAGTCATATGAATCTGAACTCAGTTCTGCACCTATACATTTTGGTGTCTTTGGACCTTTATCAACCATAGCCACCACTATCCTATTAGGCAGTATTGGTGTTAAATCACTAAACATAACATGATGACCATATCTTATTTTATTGAATAAATTTTTTTTATTAAAAAAAAACCCCCTCCCCAAATACCCCCCCGGAAACACAAAATAAAACAATGGATGGCAGAGGGTTATGCAAAAATCTTTTTCTAGGGCCTAGGCCACAAGCCAGAAACTAATCTGGGGATATTGGATGAGTAGGCACTAGATAGAGATTTTATGCATAAGCCATCTGGCATCCATTGATTACTATGGCTTGCACTGAGTGGCACTACTGTATGGAGAATTTTGTCTGTTTAATAAAAGTTATGCACTAGCATAAGATATGGTTATCATGTTATGTTCAGTGATTATCAAATTCTGAATAATAAAATCCTCTGATCAATTTCAGGTCTTATACATCTGGCTTTGAAATTCTTATGAATTCATGAAAAATAGAGCCATTTAATTATATTTGCCCCACAAGGTTTAGTGCACTAGTAAGACATCAGTCTCTAAAGTGGAAGATACTCAGATCGATTCTAGTACTGGCATTTTGGGCACTTGAAGCTCTTATCAACTCTCAAGCCATAGAGTCATTGATAATTATTAGTATTATTAATGTTTATAATTTTAGATAGCGAAAACTTAATTGGTAATGTAAAACCTGATTTTGATTAAATTATTGCTAATAAAATTAAATTTTAAAAAATAAACCATTCAAAATTAAGTTATATGAGAATAGACATTAAATATAAGATTGAGGAGTGTAAATAGATATTTTAATTAAATGAAAATGTTATCATATATATATATGTGTGTGCGTGCGTCAAGAATTTGGTGTGTGTGAATAATGGAATGAGTGAAAATGTTTCCCAGGAATGACGAGAAACACGACTTAAAATATAAGAAATTTATTTAATAATATATTGAACTTTAGTTAGCTTTTTTTTTTACAAAAGAGTTAGTTGAAGTTGATTATAACAATAAACAATTTGTTTATGCACTTATATTCACCTAAAAAGATATTCCACTTTAATAAAGCAGAAAGATAATGATAAAAAATTGATATCTATTTATATATGTTTCAAATGTTGAAGGTAAATTTATTAAAAATATATATAGAAAGAGTTCAATAATTGTATTTTTATATTGGACTATTTCCATCATCTAAAATGTGTATTGGGTGTCTTTAAAAAATGTAACTTTATTTAAATATTCCAAATACATTCAACTGTTAGTAATAGCACATCAAAAAGGTTAGTATATGCACAACGTTCAGAGAGATATCTGTCTCCCCTCTTCTTCAGGTGTTGCTGGCCTGACCAGTGATAATACTAGTATGGGATTCGAATCTGGATCCTTAGATTCTTGAGTATTTAATTTCAAGTTAGAATGTACCACAATCATTTCTTTGCTGAAAATTTTCCCATCTCATTCTAATAAATATCTGGGTATCACAAATGTTACACCCAATTAATTATTTATCAGTACTTCAGGATGATGGTTACAGCGTTACCTTAAAATTCAATACTTAAGAATCTAAGGGTCCAGGTTCGAATCCCATGCTAGTACTGTCACTGGTCAGGCCAGCAACATCTGAAGAAAAAGGAAAAAAAATATCTCTCGAAACATTGTGCATATACTAACTTATTTGATGTAATATTACTAATGGTTGAATGTATTTGGAATGTTTAAATAAAGTTAAATTTTTCTAAAGACATTCAATACACAGATTAGATAATGGAAATTGTCCAATATAAAAATACAACTAGAACACCATCATCACAAACTTTCAGGCAAACACAAAATTCAATAATGTTTCATTTTATATTGTATTTAACATTAATAGATTGTAAAATAATTAAAAAAATATTATATAACATTGTATATCAAATCTCATGTAAGTTCAAAATATCATAAATAGTTTTATTGAGATGTAATATTGAGAAATAATTAAAAGAGCATCAATTTCTGTATTAATGTATAAAAAATAAAAATGATAAGGATTTAATGACCATATCTGCTTTCTTTGATCATGAAAAAACTGGTGTTTACTTTCAATTTCAAGCTTGAAATAACTAAGATTTTTTATGAGGGGTAAAATATAATAAAAAAAAATCAAAGAGACATTATTGATAAATATAAATATAAAATCTTCAGTTAATAGACAAAGTGCAAATGATAAAGTTCATGAATTTTGCATTATAACATGATGAAGTTTACTTCTGTTATATTTACGTTCAATGATTACCAATTGAAGAATGTTATAAATATAATTCAAAGGACTTCTGTGATTTATTATAGTTTTTTGAAATATTTATTACTATTTTTAATATTTTATTGTTTTGTTATATATATATACACGCACATTGTACTTGTTGAGACACCTTTTTGAAATACAACTAGTGTAACCTTACAAGTTTTTCACCCACACTCTAACATAGGTATATTAAAGAAAAGAAATAATTTAAACAAAAGTACCCAAGTCAGACTATTTTCTTTCTCTAAAAGTCACAAGCTATTTATTTTTTCATTCTTATTTATAAACAGTATGATATATATATATAACCATTAGAAATTAGTCAACACTTAGACAATCTTAATATAGATAACAATCAAAAATTTCAAACTGTTGTCAAGGCAATCTCCTTTTAGCAATATATATATATATAAATTGTTATAAGAAAAAGAATGTACTTTTTTTGGTTAAATTGATTTGTAATAATAAATAAAAGTTCCCAGATTTATTATGTGTAATTTGGACTAGTGTTCATCAAAAAAGCATTGTTAGAAATGCCAACTTTTTTCTTTTAATTTTAGTATTTAGAAAGAAAGCTTTGAGAGAAAGTTTTCTTGCTATAAGAAAGTTGTAATGTCATTACAATTAAGGATTCTTGATCAATTCAAGCACCAAAAACTCTTTTTAACAGGATTCCAGAAAATTAAGCTGATTAAAATGACAAATCTAACTTGTGAATTAACGCAGATAATATGGAAAAATCACATTATGACAGGATAAAAAATCTAATTGGTGCTATATCCTGCTAGACCTGAAATTATGGTGTTTCCTACAAAAGCCAATTTTAAAGGTGTCTTGTTTCAACATGCAACAACCATTGAGAATCTTGAAGTAACATTACCTGTCAATTTTCATATGATTTTTATTAGCCTATTCATAGTAAATACATAATCCAGTCATACCTCATTCTATATAAAAATAACTCACAAGAAGTACATTAAATAAAGCCTTAAACTTTTAAAACTGTCTTACAGTTCAATTTTTAAAAAGAGTTTGAACCTACATTTTTAGTACAGTGTAAAATCAAAAATCTGATATTATAGTAAG
Source organism: Epiperipatus broadwayi (assembly GCA_028023455.1). Taxonomy (NCBI): domain Eukaryota; kingdom Metazoa; phylum Onychophora; class Udeonychophora; order Euonychophora; family Peripatidae; genus Epiperipatus; species Epiperipatus broadwayi. The sequence continues at coordinate 11,989 of JAQFVV010000905.1, read as the reverse complement.
AATTTTTTTTATTTAAAGGGAAATAATAATAATAATAATAATAATAATAATAATAATAATAATAATAATAATAATAATAATAATAATAATAATAATAATAATAATAATAAATAATAATAGGTACTTGAGTATTAAAGCTGCAATATAGGGGAGATAGGAGGCCTTTTTACACCAACAATAAATGTGTAATGTCTCAATGATGTCAAATTGAAAGAAAATAATCCCTGCAAGTATATGTGAAAACGTGTTTTTTTTTATCAAGAAAAATTTTTTTTAAACGCGATGCTTTCTATCAACAAGATTTTTTTTTTCAATGCGATCTTTTTTTTTGTAATACTTCAACATTTTCAGTTACTTTTCATATTTGTCAATATTTGGAAATTGCCAAATACTGAAATGGATGATGTGCTCTATTTCCAATAACAAGGTTTCCTGCCATAAGTGGTAAGCAATGGTATTGTAATGTCTGAGGTTGCAACACTACAATTGGAATTCGCAAGGGATGTGAATGTTAGGTGGCCTATGTAGGGAAACAAATGAATGTTTTATTATCGCAAACAGAACAAAGTACAAATGAGGAAGAGGAAGACAGCATTTTTTGTAGTTTTTGGTTTAATTTCTTTATAAAAAATGTTTGTTAGCAATTTTATGAAAATCCCAGCATACTTTGCAATTATATGGTTTTATTTTTGTAGGGAATTTTTTTACGGCAGATCTCCATTTTCTGTGGTATTTGTAAATATAATAAGTTTTGTTTAAACACATAAATTCCTGTTATATATTACACAGCAACTGTCGTAGGAATATAATTAATGTATTTTTATCCAAATTACTTAAAAGTCCAAATCATTTATTGTTTCTTTGGTGTATATTTAAACTAATTATTTTTTGCTTAATGGCATCATTATTGTAATATCGCATTTTATTTTTTATTTTAAATATCATTCTTAAAGGTTGTTAGTTTTTTATAGACGCATATTTTTTTGCAAGTCACTTTTTTTTTTTTTTTTGGAAACTTGTTAATGTTGAATTTTTTTTGTGAAAGACACATTTTTTTTGGAACCTTTTTAATGTTGAAATTTTATTTAAATGTCATTCATAAAAGTTTTTTGTTAATGTTGTAAGTTTTACTATTTTTTTACTTTTATTTATTTTTAGTCCTGCAACATGAAGCATGTATTAGATAGACCTGCTGTACCCGTTGACATTCATATCAACCTTCCAATAACTTTGTAATTCTTGCCAAAATTTACCTTTGAATTTAAAATCAAAAAACTGCAGTTTTTCTTTTTAATTGTTTGATAGTTCTTATCTAAACAGCACCTAGTTGTTTATGAAGATAGGATGAATAGATATAAGTATGTGTGGATGAAAATTTTTTTATATTTAGGCTTATATTGGACAAAGGTAAATTATGGTGTTTATTTCCAAGAAACTGGAAAGTCACTAGCCCAAGGCAATGGTAATTAAGTAAAGGCAGAAAATTTTAGGAGTAATCTGATTGTGGACGTAGACCATGATTTGATGATAATATTCCTTTTATCTCTCTACCACTGTAGATTGCTTTTAAATAAAAGAAGATTGTGTGAATTGGAAGAAATAATTTAATGTTATGTGCAACATTAATGAAATTTGTGAAGTTAAAAAATATGCAGAGTTATTTTATTTTTAAAATGTTAAGTTTTTACACTACTATAAAAACTTAAATATTGGGGAATAAAAAAATGGCAAACAATATTTTGGAGAATGATAATATATCATCAAATGAGATGGCAATAATAAGATTTTCATTTGAATGGAAACTACTAAATGCAGATATTTTACATCTATGCCCAACATCAGAATGATAAGACATGAAAAACATTGATTTAAATATACACAATGTCTTTAATGATGCCAAATAACATTTAAAATTATTATAGAACATTTTAATACTGCAATGGGAAAACGAAAATCAAAATGCAGTGGATAACTGTTGATATGGAGATAAAAATAAAAGAGAGTATAAGGTGTAGAGTTTTCTGAAGAAAAAAAATCTATATAACATGAATTTATTTATAAACAAATCCAAAGTGGAAATGGATATAAAAATATCTAAATACAAATAGAGCAAAGTTAGATTATATTTTGACTATTAGAAATTACGTTTTTAATTAAATGTTTTGCAAAAATTTCTCTCTCTTCTTTCTATCATCAATTTAGTATCTAAATGAACTTTAAATATAAAAATATCTCAACACAATGATTAATCATTTATAGACCTTGTCAAAAATAATATCGCATCTTAAAAATAATAGTACATACTGTGCCGGTCAAAATATGCTTATCCATCTAACACGAGCTGGAACTCACAAAATGTACTTCAAACCCAGTCGAGCCCGAGATTTTGGTCAGGGACCAGCCTGGATTCGAACCCACTCTCCAAGCCCCAGATCAAACACCTAATGGACAACATAACAATGATGGCACACGAGAATTAATTCTTAATCCGGCCCACTAGCAAATCGGAGAAACAAAAGACTCATGGACTTAAACATCTATATAAACAACTTAAACACTAAAGACATTCCAAAGATAAAAATCTAATATAATTAGTTAATAGGGGTTTTACTAATGAAATAGCTATGGGAAATTAGTGAATTGGATTGATTTAATAATGAGACAGAAACTGATGTATGATGAATTAAAATATATTTATTGACAATTGTTGTTGGCAAATGCACGCAGGCATTTTATTTATAAAGTAACATTACTCTAGGCCATTTAAACAATAATTGATATGTTGGCTATTATTTAATTGATCCAATATTATTTAATGGAAACAAATAGCCCTACTATATAACTAATCATTACCTTAACTTTTATTAGTTATGCCCTTTCATCATCAGTTCGTGTGGCTATTGTATGTGAAATCAAACCAAGTCTGGAGTGAAGCTTAATAATACATCTTAATTATAATAAATTTATATTAACTATGGGCTTTTAAAGCGTCCCAGATAGCTTTAGATCGAACGGGTTTTCGAGAATGCTTCGGATCAACGCCGAAGACTGCATATTAGGGAGGGAGAGTTGGCTATAACGATTTTACTAATACCCTAGGCACAAGTAAAATATAATAATAAAGTGGCTCTGCAGATGGAAGAATAGTTTTAGGGTTTTTGTGACAAACAACGGTTTACCCAATAACCGATCGTCATGCTGCAAAAGGGAACCTTTATTTGGTTCATAAGAAGCGGGGGACTTACGTGCTAATCTGGCCCATAGCTCAGACTTCGCTACTGCACTACCCTATAAGAGAAGATGTGCTGGCATCGCCGTGGCTCCATCTTATATATAAAACAGCACAACGAGAAAAATATTAATAAGTTTCACATCCGCCAAGCCGAAGGATATTATAACTGAAATATCACATATTAAATGAACACAAGTTTATCAGCTTGATCAAAAGAGCCAACTCTTCAGTAGCATGAGAAATATGTATATGCTACTGACGGGAATATATACAAACTTTACTTTATCCCGTTCAATCTCTTTAGTTATCTATAACTACTAAACTTTTAAAAAGGAGGAAAAGTATATTTAATAAGGGACTTACGAATACTTTACTAAAAAAATATACTTATGATTGCACTCCAGGCTAGTTTAATCTTTAGTAATATAATAATTAAAGGTTGAAAAGCCACATTTTATATTTATATTAATTAATTTACTAAATGACAAAATATGAATTTGGGTTTCGAAACAGCGCACGAAATGACGCTATATAAATAATACAAAGATGTTAAATTTATATGTTTAAAAACATATTCTATAATTAAATGCACGCCGTTTCGAAACATAGGCATAATTAATAATTATTAAAAATAAGCAAAAGAAAAGCAAAATATAACTGCAGTGATTAAATTATATAGCAAAACATTAATTAACACAGAAATTTAGCAAAGTATTTCATTTATAGAAAGAGTTTACAATATTGAATTAATAAAGAAATTTACAAAAGTATTTCATTTTATAGAATTTAAAGATTATTCGAAAAACAATTTAGAAAGAAGTTTCGATAATATGGTTAGCTAACCTGTTTTTGGAGAAATCATGATTGTTTTTGAAATTCACAGAGCTCTGCTATTTTAAATAATAGTATAACAGTTCTATAGCTGGACTGGATAGATTCGAGCTGGAACGAAGGTGAGTTCTTTGGCGGCTTATGGCATGTTCTTATTCAGTTGCGAGATGATTTAAAATGGTGTTGGAACGAAGGCAATTCCCTTTTAGTGGCTTATGACATCTTTTATTTGGTGTAAGCTTGTTGGTTGTTGCTTCGGCATTTGATGGATTGAACCCGGCGTTCCATCACGGGAACGGCAGCAAAATGTGCCTGACTTTAGCCAGACATGGTAAAATTAACCAATTTATAACTTGGATAATAATAGCTCTTCAACAGCAAGATGGAGTATATCTTCCCGCTTAAAATAAGCCCTATTTATACATTTCGACTAAACTTTAACACCTTTTTGGAATTTCATTAGCCTCGGGACCAATTGACTTTTAATTAAACAAAATAATATAATCAAATTTCTACAACAGATAACGTCTCCGAGGTATTACATTTAATTACTTAAAATTATTAAAATATATAAATTATATAATTTGATTCAGTTTCATTAATTAAATTTTTTTTTAGGTGTTAAAGAATGTTAAAGCTTAGCAGAAGGAACGGTATTCTGATTTAATGATAAAGTCTTTTGTTGCAAACAAAAATCAATCAGTAAACTAGATTTTACTTTTTACCCGGTGTGCAGTCACTAATTGATATCTTGTTTACACAAAATTCTCATTTTTAATTACAAACGGATGATTTTTATTTTACTGAAATAAATAACTTTTAACATATTTGTTCTTACAATATTACTTATTTATTAAAAAAAAAGCAAATTTAAAGAAAATACTTTAGTTTTATTTATATATGTAAAACATTAAATCAGAAAACCGTTAAATATAATTTAAAGAAAATGTTTTACAGTATCTTTTTATTTAAACTTAAATATATGTATAAATCATTTTGCCGTTATTCCAAGGTTTAAATTACCATCCACATACGAAATAATAGCGAATATAATTAAGAATTGACTGAAAATTAATAAAACATTTTATAATAAATTATGAGCATTTCTCCGCCATAATTGTATCAAACCCGTCTAATTATAGCGTGTTTTTGTATGTAAATGGATGATGCAATTTAAGCAGCCATTATAGCAAAGTTTTCCCGCTCGACTTATATATAACATTTTCACATATGACATTTTTAGATTTAAGATAGGTTCGAAGCTAGTTCAGACGAGTAGGTCATTAGGTTGATGGTGAAACGGGAAGAGATTGGAAGGTTTACGTTTCAATACATACACATATATCTAAATTATATAGTCACAGTTATATATATATATGGATCTATGGTTTTACTCCCTTTTTTAGATATGTACAATTCTTTATAAAATATATATGAGGATTTACACCCTGGCGTTAATACATATTGGGATAACAACAGACTATTTTTAAACTTTATATGCTAACTAATAATAGTCAGACTGAGTTTCCAACCATATTTTCTGATCACCATTCACATCAAATATATCTAAGTACATAGAGGGATCTATCACTTCCCACTATAGATGCTATTTATTAATTTAAACCATATCTGCCATATTGCATATTAGGGTGCCAACTCTAAAATGAGAAACATCTATTGGTCAGGTTCAAATCCCTTCCAAGCTTTTTTAGACATTTACCCACTACTGCCTTAAGAGAAAAAACAATTATGCATCACAGAAGTTTGTGTGTGTGTGTGTGTGTGTGTGTAGCTTGATATATTTAAAGTAGGTTTGAAATGAAAGAAAGAAAGGGCAGCTACATTTAATATAAAAATAATAAAACAAAATTGACAATATTTACACACTTATATGATACTTAGGGATGAATCCAATGAATAAAAAAATTAAATATTTTAAGCACGTATGTATTCACATCAGAGAAATTTCATTTAATTATAGGGAATTTAGCTTCTGAACTCCAATATGCTTACATCCAATATAAAACAATCATATAATTATCATTTTTTAACTATAATAATATAAATAAAGATTGGCAAAATATCAATTTATCAATAAACATATATATAAAAAAATTATATTAAACGTTAACTATTAATAACTGAGTGAGAAATTAATTCTAAATTCTATTTGCTTTAGCATTCATAAAAAATAAATAAATACATATTTAAATAAAAAACAAAATGTTAAAATTATTTAGAGAATATTAAGATCTATATTTTCTATAAATATTATTAGGGTACTTGAGTATTAAAGCTGAAATGCAGAACATGTGATAGACCTATTGTGCCTGTTCACATTTGTATCAATCCACTGATAACTTTGTAATCTTGTGATCTGACCAAAATAACGTGTACACAACACATGAAATCCAATAAATAATATTTATTATCTGATTCATTTCATTCATATTTATTTATTATATAAGTCATCACAAAACATTAGCAGTTGTAACAAGAAGAATGCAAAGAGTAGATAAAAATTAAGTAATCATTACTTTTTATAGTTTATAATTGTTGTAAAGCTGATAGAGTAGATATTAGTAATTTGCCCTTCTCAATACGTTTAAACATTCAAAGGAAAGGGTTTATTTTTAATAAACAGTGAACACTATTCTACAATGGCACTCCATCTATCCATCCATCTATCTGTCTATATTTACCTATATATTAAGTTATCTTTATTTTTTATATTTTATAATTGTCGTAAAGCTGATAGAGTAGATATTAGGAATTTGCCCTTCTCAATGTGTTTAAACAGTCAAGGAAAATGGTTTATTTTTAATAAACAGCAAACACTATTCTACAGTGGAGATCCATCTATCCATCCATCTATCTATCTATACATACCTATATATTAAGTGATATTTAGTTTTTATATTTTATAATTGTCGTAAACCTTGTTTTAAAAACAATTGATATTTTTTGTTAGTAATGGACAAGATATCTTTCTGCTACTATTTTGGAAATATTGCAAAATTATATATATATTTGATAAAGACTAAAGTAAAATAATAAAAAAATAATAATTTTTTTTTAAATGATTTGAACACTAAAGTCTCAAAAAAATCTGAAGAATAGGGGGAAAAATAGAAAAAAGCATATAAATCGAATATGGATAATATAAAAGCTTTTTCTTTGACGATCCAACAATATTGTGAAGAGAAGAGAATTTGCACGTTTTTACTGTTGGTTAATAGATTAAAAAAAAATTTCAGACAAGCAGCGAAAAATTAATTGTTAACATTTTTAAAATACATTTTCAGTATAAATTTACAAATGTATTATTTTCTAATGAATACATTTTTATTTAAAATTGATTTGTAGTTTATTTCAGTTGCTTATTAAAGAATGTGATGTATCGCCAATATAATTCACTGCTTTCGTTTAATATTTAAAAATAACTGGAGTAAAATATTTATACATTTATAAAACTAAATGATTAATCTTTAACATCATTAAAATACTAAACATTTTTTTAAAATGAAAAGCCGTATTTCACTTTTCTAATTATTATGAGAAATTTTACTATTTTTTTTTTTTATAAAAACAAAAAAAAATTGTTAAAATTAAATTATTATATAACTTTTCAGAAAGCGTATTGTCTTTTATAAATATGTACAAACTAAATACTCATTACAAATAAAATACATAGCGTTTCAACATTCTTTATTATACAGTTCAAATCATAAACTATTGAAAAATTATATATATATAAACCATTATATGTGATGTGATGTACTGTGGCTTCTCCTTAAATGAAGTCAAGAATATCTGAACAATTATGCCCAGATAAACCTGTTTGCCACTTAATTTTCCATTCCTCACTCGAAGTTTTCCCATATTCTGCTCCACCCCATTTCCACAACATAATCTTTGTCAACTCTATAGCCTTAATATCTAATTCCCATTATCTTTTTTCAAACCCAGCATAAAAACCAATAATTCACTTACAATTACAAATATCCAGTAACGCCCTCTGTTTAAAAGACTATATCTCAATAATAGCGAACTTCAAAATGATACCTATTATTGAGATATAGACTTTTAAACAGAGGGCGTTACTGGATATTTGTAATTGTATAATGGTTTATATATTTGTATAATTATTTCAGTTAGTGTTAACAATAACTTTCTTTTCATATATATATCTATACATAACAACTGAACATTTATATATATATTTCTACATTGTTTGTTTTTTCGGCAATGCATCACATATAACAACTATCCACCGGTGCAGAGAGTCAGACTACCCTCTTTTCCTTTGCTTTTTTAGGTCAATCAGAAATATTACACATTTCATGCTCAACAATCATGTTGACAGTTGATATAAGTATGTGTATGTTTAAGTACACATACATATAAAGGTATAAATTGTAAATGGAAATAAATATTAAATTATAAAAGAACCATAGAATTTTGGAAATAAATATTAAGTTATAAAAGAACCATAGAATTTTAAAAGACTAATCCTCTTAAAATAGTGAAATAAAATTTCATTATAACTATGTAAGATTAGAAAGAAGATTAATTTCTGATTATAAGTAAAAGCAATTAAATCAATGAGAGAAGAATGCTGTAAGTCAAGCATTGGTGGTCGAGAGGTCAGCGACAGCTGCTTTACAAGCAATGGTCCCGGGTTAGCGGGTTCGCTTCCTGACACATGAAAAAAAAAAGAATGCTGTATTAGAATGGTAAATTGAATAATCAAAGGAATTCAAGAGTTAGATTTCCTCCGTGATAATAAACTGGAAGCTAAATATAATTCATTAATTAAAGTTATATGTATAATAGTTTAAATTCTTGTATCCAGCATGTGAGCAGTGAAAGGAGTAATCATCTTATCTGATGAATGGGATTAGGAGCCAATCAGCATTATTGGATCAAAAAGAGGACACTTTATTCTAGGAGCTTCACTAGTGCATATGGACTTAGAATTGGCATAAAACATCACCCAAATGCATGGTGACTTCATGTGCAGAGAGCTGATCTCCAAACATGTGAACAAGTAGCTAGAACTTATACAGATCATATAGATCTTGATTATTATTTTTATATGCCTACAGGCCTATGAATATATGTAATCTAGATAAACCTATTTAAATTGTAATATGTGGTTAACAATTACTAAGATTATTAAAATGGGCAAAACTTTCCATACAGTATTGCCACTCAATGCAAGCCAGAGTAATCAATGGATGCCAGAAGGCTTGTGCATAAAACTCCCATCTAGTGCCTACTCATCCAATATCTTCAGACTAGTTTCTGGCTTGTGGCCTTCATCAGCGAGAAACATTGGATCTGAGAGCACTGCACCTAGATCTTAGGATCTAAAATTATTATTATTAAATGCAATTAAGCTCAATATTAAAGTATCAAGTCATTATTTAGGAATTATCATAGATAAAAATTAGTCTGAAAATAGTTAAGCTGACAGACAAGGTATCTGGTAATAGCTGTACATAACAAATTTGAAAATTTAGTCAAGGAACAGAAATCTCTGCAACAAGGATCCAGGCTACTGTACATAAAAAAATTGAGAATTTAGTCAAGGAACAGAAAGTTCCATGACAAGGATCCAGGCCATAAGTTTAAAAAGATGCGGACATAACAGTGGTGTAGACACACAGACTTTATATGCACCTCATTGGTTGGCATGCATAACAGTGGTACACCACCCAGTTCAAACCTAGGGAAAGTTAGACTAACCCTAGTCAGTGCATATATCAGTGGCAGTTCAAAATTAGAAACTGTAAGGAAATTACAGGAGTATTTGAACCCCCCCTCATACTTGGGCTCATATCAAATTGCACAGTAAGTAGTTGATTCAAATTGGGAATCAAAAGTAAAGGTTAGATTTATCCCTAAATATTGGTTAAAAATGCAATCAGTTATAGGCGAATTTGATATCACTGAGGCAGGTAATTGGACTGTATATGTCCAACATATAGTGAAATATTTCTTCATAAATAAAATATTATAAATATAAAATAGTGACAGTCTTGTTTCTCTGGGAAAGGAGTAATTGAAATTGAGAATAGGCTGACTGCACCTGTCACCTCAGAAGAAAGTTTGCATAATCAATTTAAAGAGAAATTGTGTAATTATTTTAATCCCCTCCCCTCAAGACATATCACTAGGTTACAGTTCCATGACTTCTTCCAGGGTAGGGAGGAAAGCAGTAAAGATTTTGATTGTTCACTTTAGAATTTAGCAAAGAAATGAATATACAATTTATTTTTAGATGAGGACCTTCTGGAACAGTTCCTTTGAGGCTTAAGTAGTGACAACGTATGTCAACAATTACTGATGGTCACTAATTTAGACTACGGTGAGGCCACAAAGAGTAGTACAGCTTACAAACTAGCCCTGGAATATATGCAGAGTTTAATTAGAGTGGGAAAAAGAAAACAAGAGCTTGTAAAATATTAAACCCAATTGGAAACAAAGTCACAAAGGGTAGAGAGAAAATTAGTAATGGCAAAAATTCATTTATATGCTTTTGCTGTGAGAGAAATGGTCACAAGGCCAGTAACTGTTATTAAGATGTGAACACTGTAAACACTACAACAAAAGAGGGCACATGGAAGTTATGTGCAAAAAGATATCAGCGGGAACAGTAAGGATAGGGAATGGTGGTAACTGTATAATTCAGGGTCAGAAAATGCAGTTTCTGAATATTACAAATATGGCAACAACAGATAATGATAAAATATTGATCATAATTAAAATATGTGATCAACCAAGAACCATGGAGGTCAACAGTGGCAGTAACATATCACTAATATCACTCTGTAGTTGGTATAATATTACTTCCAATTGTTATAAAATCCCTGCAATTCAAAAACTGACCAGAGAGCATTAGATGTGAACAGTTACACCATTAACATAAAGGACATAGTTGAAGTTCTAGTATGTAAAAGTAAGGGGAAAATTATAGTACTATCACTATGTGTAGTATATGCCCCCATCAATCTCATCAGGATAAGGTTGGTTCAGTAAAATAGGAGAAAAAAATTACAGTTACTAATGAAATCAAAAGAATTTCCAGCGGGGTTATGGGAAATTTGGGCAAAGCAGATATACCCATAGTAAAAACACCATTCCAGCAGTCAGTAGCTAACAAAACAGACCATTGAAGGTCCAGGGGGATCAGAAACAAAGAAATTAATTAAGTATATAGATGTACTGAAATCAAGAGTAAAAAATAAAATAATGGCTTGTTGGACAGGGGATGACGATGTCTATCTATGGATCATCAGGCAGGTCAAAGATGGTTGCCTGAAGTAATGCCCCAGTTTCCTCCACAAGGAACTAAGGAATGTCCATAAGCAGCTGTTATTATTCAAAGGTTGCATTATGAAAAGTGATCATATGCTGATATCAGTCATGGGTAAACAGAAAATAATAAAGTAGGTGCATGATAGTTAACTGGACATTGGCAGAGCAAAAGCTCTTGCCCTTAGTGGTGTCCAGTGGACAGACACTAATGGTGACATTAAAAAAATAAAAAGAATGACATTGATTGTCAACCTTGTACAAGTGATGCTGAATCCATTTCTCACCAGTGTGTGAGCAGTGAAAGAGTAATCACCATATCTGATGGATGGAATTAGAAGCCAATCAGCATTAGGAAAGGAAACAATGAGAAGATTCAGTGCAGATTGGATCAAGAAATGGACACTTTATTTTTGGAACTTCACTAGTGCATATGGACTTGTAATTGGATATAGAACATCACCCAAATGCACAGTTACTTCAAGCATGAAAGCAAGCCTTTTTCAAACACGTGAACAGCCAGCTATGGCTTATACAAGTCATATAGATTTTTATATGTTTATGGGCTTATATTGAAACAGACAGATCGAAGAACCGATCTTCGTC